>QKYT01000511.1:76882-87496 GCA_003550305.1 Glomus cerebriforme | reverse complement strand
TTTTTTTGGAACCGACCCATCCCTACCTGTAACCCGTGGGTACTGGTAGAAAATTACTGGCTAGTTTCTTAACTAAACTTAAATAGCTAAGAGTGAGAAGGTAAACAATTCAAAATTATTTATTCAGGATATACAGATCGGCATGAATTTTTTTAGTTAGTAAGTAGATTATAGAAAAATGAAAATTAAACCAGTTTCCAAGTTATTTTCAACAATCTCAAAATCAATAAACTCATTCCAAAAATATTTCCTAAATATTAACTTCTTCCAATATAACATATGCTTTATATATTTATCCAACAACACAAAATATCACCAAATAACCTACATTTCAAAAATATTTGTAATTTCTCCAATTTTGCCCATCATAAACCATAACAGGTTAAGAAATATACCTACTGACATTTCTTATTAACCATTGTTTCAACGACATTTATAATAAAAATCATCTCTTATCTATTTTTTTTTCAAAGTTACTATCATTAATATCCACTTAACATTAAATAAATCATAATCCAAATTAAAATCAGCAGAGCACACAGCTTTATCTAATATCAATTCTCCACATTTCGTTACTCCCACAAAATTACCTATATCCAAAAGTATTTTTCAACTTGAATATATTTCGCATAATCCACTATAAAACTTGCAAATAACTAAACCATATTCTAGAAAAATCACCAATCCAACAAATTAACATTCAAAAAAAATATAATTCTCTAATATCAACTTCTCTCAAATGTTTTTATTCCTCATTTACATGTTTTGTCCAACGTTAATTTATAATCAAAAAATGGTGCTCATCACATCCATTGTTTCAACAAATGATTTCATCAAAGTAATAAATTGAAAATTAAGTTAATAAGGTGTCAAAATAATAAAATTCAAGTAAGAAAAGAAAAGGGAAAAATCAAACCACATGTCTCAAATGTAACATCCTGAGTTTATAAACTTTTATTCATCACCTACTAAGCTCTAACTAATATCATTTCCATATTTATTCAATTGTTACAATAAACATCGTCAAACAGTACCTCCATAAAATAACCTATGTTCCGAACTTATTTTTCAATTCTACTGTACATATTTTTCTTCATTAATAATGATAAACTATTAAGTAAACATCTCTTGTAAATAATATTGCTTTCAACATTCGCTATTCACCATTTAATATTATTCAACAAGAATTTTATCGATAATAAAGAAAATAAGTTAGTAATTTGTTATAGAATTATAAGAACCAGGACAAGTTATCATTCAGTTAATATTGTGTTCTTGTAGAGATTTATTACTTCGTGGAGTTTCCTTTTTCCTATTTTGCTTATGAATGAAAAAAAAAATAAATATTAATTTCATGTTGAAGAATGAGAAAACATTAAATTGTTCTTTAAATAAAGTTGTTTCTTCAAATAAGGCCGGCCACCCACTGGACGATGACTTGCCATTATTGGCTTCCGACAGTATCCCTCTGTCGCAGGCGCCTTATCTGATTAACAACCCAAAAACTAAATAACTTCTGTGCAATAAAGTCAGCCGGCCACCCCTGGATGATGACTTGCCATTATTGGCTTCCGACAGTCTCCCTCTGTCGCAGGCGCTTCCTTTTTGCTTAATAGAAGCTATCATTAAAAGAAGGAAATAATTATCCAACCCACTGACTAAATGATAATGTAAGTTTCTAGTTGCTTGTGCGTAAAACATAAGAAAAACAAATTTCGTAAAACATTATTGTACCTAAAACTTGTTTTATGTAGGACTGAGTGAAGCAGGGAGAGAAAGGAGATTTTGACTTTCATGAAGATTTCGGGGATTCCCTTTTTCCTATTTTGCTTATGAATGAAAAAAAAAATAAATATTAATTTCATGTTGAACATGAGAAAATATTAAATTATTCTTTAAATAAAGTTGTTTATCAAATAAGGCCGGCCACCCACTGGACGATGACTCTCCATTTCTGGCTTCCGACAATCTTCCTCTGTCGCAGGCACTTCCTTGTTGCTTAATAGAAGCTATCATCAAAAGAAAGAAAAAATTATCCAACCACCTAACTAAGTGATAATGTAAGTTACTAGTTGTTTGTGCGTAAAAAATAAGAGAAACAAATTTCATAAAATATTATTTTATCTAAAACTTGTTTTATATGGCGCGTAAAAAAATTAGAAAAACAAATTTTGTAATGGCGTGTAAAAAAAATGAGAAACAAATTTCGTAAGTTTTATATAGGGCTGAGGGAGGCAGAGTCAGCAACTTTAAAAACTAATAAAGAATGAAAAAAAAGAATATATATACTACAAAATACACAAGGTATGACTAATATATGCACATTACTGATATATATATAAAATATGATTATTGTTAATTTATAAATGTTCTACATGTCGATATTTGATTAGTAATTTGATTGAAAATTATATTTGTTGCAACCAATATTACATTTATTAACTAAATTATTTTAAGATGAATAAAATATTTATATCAATGTTAAAAAAAGTTATATATATATATATATATCATTTATATATTTTTTAGATATATATATATATTATTACATCTGATAATTTTAAAAAGCATAACTTTGACTAGAATTTGATTATATCTGAAAGTAACAATTATTTATTATTTAATTCTTTATTACTTTAAGATTATTTGAAAAATTTTAGGTGAAATATTTGGTAATTTAATATGTGTCATAGTTCCATTATTTTTCTTTTTATTGGTTGATAAAATTCTTCGTGCACGAAATACTTTTTACATACGGGTCATTATCAACTTCAATTGTAATATCATAATATTCTTCATATTTAAAATATCAAATAAATTTTGTGATAATTTTGGCAAAAGTTTATTATTCTTGACCATTTTTTTTATAAATAATTTAACGTTAAAGAATGAATTAATGCTGAATGATCAAAAATGGACTAGGAGAAATTTCTGCAAATCTGTCACCAATTTTTCAATTTTTTCCACGAGAAAGCTAAAAAAAAAAAAATAAACCTAAAATTTACACAGTACTGTACATAATATTGCTAAATGTCACCGAGATGATGATCACCGAACCAGCATTAGAATGGAATTCTGGGCAAAGTTTCATTCCATTTTTAATTCTGCCGAAATTCCATCCTGATGCTGGTGACGTGACAATCACGAGCAATTTTCTTTGAATTAAACACTATGATATGCACTTTAATTTTCGACCTATTTATTTTAACTATTTATTCGTCTTTAATTCTTTAATTTACTGTATTTATTCATTTTTTAAATTATTTATTTCATGTTTTATTATTTATTCTTCTATCTTTTTTTTAAAGAAAATTTGCTTTTTTTGATCATTTGGAAGTGTCTTACTGCTCATGTCTGAATGTTAGTCATAATATTAGTTTAATTGTATCTGCTGTAATACGAAGTATCGCCAATTAAAAAATTTTGATGGACCGATATATTTAGTTAATAGCTAAATATCAGATATACTTGCAATTATAAATTGTCATCTTTAGCACATCTCATTTTTAAATTAGTAATAAAATAAACTATGCGGTAATATACTAAAAATAAACTATCAGCATAATCTGACTGACGCAATAACTATTATATATTTACAGTATAATGATATTATAGTATGAGTTAAAACATTGATAAAATGTTATGGATTTGACTCATTTGGATACTAGAAGAAAATCATTACCAAATTATAGAAATTTTACACATGGACAAATAAAAAAACATTATGTAATAAATCATTGATTAACACATATTAAGAAATTTGATGGAATTAGTCATCATGTTTAATTTATTATTGTATAATTTTGATTATTTTATATATTATTAATATTTATAATTATATAAATACCACCTTTTTTTTCAATATTCCTTATATTTTTCATACTTTCTAATACTTATTTCTGATCATATTATTATTTTCTCTTTAATCCTTTTAAAAATTACCCTTTAAACTCCATCTTATCTTCCTTATACTGTATATAGAGGTCTTCCTCGTATCAGGCAAGGAAAACCAGTCAGATAGTTGAGTATCTCCTAACTGCTGGTTGGTTTAGATTAGAACTTCCCTCTTTACTCTCTTTACTTATTTCAAAATTCCAGTAACTCTAAGTATATCAAAAAGCCTAAAGTAGTACAGGTTACCAGTTGAAATACCAAAGAATAACCGTAAAACACTAAAATCTGAAATCCACTTTTCCTAAAAAGAAGGTAATTAAAGATAAACGATGGGATATTATGGAATTGACAAAACGAAACTGTTAGAATGGAAAGATGGAAAAATCAAAGAAAAAAACAGTAACAGAAAACGGAAAACAAAATACATAAAGCAGAAAAAATAGAAGATGCAGGGTCATATTGGACCTTTAAACAGTAAAGACAAAGAATCTACAGATAATACAAACATACGATTTATGTGACAATGAGAAAGCAGCAACTATTGATGAAGACTAAAAAAATTATCAAAAATGAAAACTTCAATGAAAATGAATGAGGAGAAAGCTAAAAACAGAAAGACATAGTAAAAAAAAAATGGAAAGAACAATTTGAGGAAAAGTGTATAAATGAAGAAAATTATAATAATATAGAGAATAAAAAAGTTCAGGACAATTGGGGATCACTTATGAAGTAAGTGTGGAAAAAAAAGTGAGAATTAATGATATAATAACGAATACAATAATTGAATACAAAAAATGAACTTAAAAAAAGGAATAAGCAAAAAAATAAAATGGGAGGATAATTTAAGTTAACAAATTCTATAATGTCAATTGAAACACACAGTATGAAAACTAATTTGGAACAATGATGTGATAAGTTAAGAATAGAAAAAAATAATGATGTAAATTAGAATAAAACAACAAAAAGAAACAAACATGAATAATGAAATAAAATAGAAAAGGTTAATGAAGGAATGTAAGAAAAATTAAAAAAGAAAAATTATAACAAAATGATACGAATATTAAACAATGTTGAAAATTGCTAATAGAATAGGATAAAACAACAATAAAATTAATTTAGATTAGTTAAAATAGAATAGATTAGAGACATTTAATTAAACTATTTTTAATTTTTAGAATAATCAAATAAACAATTAATAATTGCGAAAAAAAACATTTAAAAAGAAATTTTCGATAGAAGATTTAATATGTAGTCTTAAAAAGTAGATTAATAAACTATGAATATATATAATATATAGTATAATTTTTAGCAATTTAGCTTTTATTTCAATAAATTCTTGAATTTAATTGTTTAGAATCATGATAAAAATAATAATTACTTTTTTGCTTTATTGTTTGATCAATGCTGATAAGTTTAAATTCCTTAGTAGTGATCCTGGAATAAATGATAATGGTTTAAATAGGAATATGTAAATCGAACAAAGAATTGGATACATGAACGAAGAATATAATATACTCTTTTGTATTTAGATTTTGCGATATTCTATAAGAATTTTACCAGTATCATCAAAATTACTATTTTTATTTTTAGCTAAAAAATAATTTTGCTTATTGATTGAATTTAAATAATTTTACTACTATAAAATAGTCAGAAATATTGATTAATTTTTTATAGTTATATCAAGTGAAGCGACAATCGCAAAAACAATAAATAAGACTCTTGCATGCCACTGGGTACAGTAAAACATCTGCATCATCGCTATCCATTGGTAAGTTCAATTTCATTGGCTAGATAAATTAATTCCAGGATAATTATAAAAAATGTATAAGCTAAAATAAACTACTACTGTTTTGAACCCGTCATTAAAAAACTAAAAAAAAAACAAAATTGAAATTAATATTTTTTAAAGATAATGAAAATTTTTTAAAAAGTTTTTTTTAAAAAAAAATTCTCTCATAAGATTATTGAAACAAGTGATTTTAATAATTTTGAAAAAATTTCATAAAATATTATTTTGAAATTAATGATGGTAAAAATCCAAAAAAAAATTCTTAAATTAATGAAAATATTCATAAAATAAATTTTAGTTTACGCTTTTATTGGATCTTTTTATCAACTTGGTATTAGTTGTGATTTAGATAGGAAAAAAAGCGTTAGAATTATATTTGTTGGCTATTAATAATGAAATTGTAAAAATAAAAAAGAAATACGTTTGATTTATTAAGAAATGAAAACATTATTATTGGGAAATATTTTCTATTATAAAGATATTAATATAGACATAGAAGATAATCGGAATAGGAAGGAAAACATGAACAAAATGAATTAATAAAGCTTGTGGAATTAGCTAAAAATAATTAGCAACTTGTTATAAAAATGGAAATGGCGTAGAAATTAATTATAAGCTTTAAATGGGTTTTAACTTTTGCCAAAAAAGAAAATATAAATGCACAATTTAGTTTGGTTATTTGTTATATGGATGGTTTGAAAATACAAAAAGATGAAGAAAAGCATTTGAATTGTTTTTAAAATCTAAACAAAATGAACATCTAGTCACAAATAAAAAAAGGGAAAATTTCGAAAGGCAATTAAAACTTGCGATACCAGATAATTCAACAGCACAAAACTATTTAAGAGATTGTTATCAGTATGGTAAAGGTTAAGACAAAAGTATTGAATAGTATTTGAAATCAGCTGTTGCAGGATTTGTTTTAGGATAATATAATTTAGGAAATTGTTATTTTTATGCTAAAAAGGAAATAAAAATAAAAAATGTACGATTTTTTTTTTATTTTTGTTACTGTATCTTGTTTGTTACATACAATTATAAATAAAATAAACCTAAAAATAATTTTTGAAAGTTTGTTTATTAAAAAATTATCAAAATTTGATTTGAATATTGAACAAAATTTTCATCTTTACTAAGTTGCTGAAAGAAGGTTGCAAGTTGGTTATTTTTATATGTTTTTTGACTAGCAACATAGCAATCAAAGAATATAACCCAAATTTTAATATTATATGCATTTATGCATCATTCATTTAGATTTAATTATTATATATGATCAATAGTGAAATCGTCTATCATCCATATAGCAACAGTAATATAAAATTGGAAACTTTGTTTTATTTGAAAGGCAATACTAACCCTCATTCATATTGCAAAAATATTGGTAGATCACTGAAACTTTAGATATTGGATCAGTAGATGACTTTTAAAGTTTTTACGACATATATTTTATAGGCTGATAATAGGAACAAATCAAGCCTATCATCAATAAAATAATGTTATTAGCTAATTTTTCGTCTAAATTATCATATTATAATCATATTATCGTTATTCAAAATTTGAAGTTCCATAATGATTTACAATGCATCAAGAGTCACAACAAATAGTAACTCAAAAAAAGGAAACAAATTCGTATAATTTAATAAAATTAATACTGTTTGATAAATTCTGCTAATTTGCTCATAATTGTATTTTAGTTTGTTCGATTTCTGTTAAACAATTATAATAAATTCTGAAAATAGAGATTTACTGGGCAGTATAAGTTCACAGTCATTAGCATAAGAAATGTCATATATTCTGAACAATGTTCTAGTCTTGTATTTATTTTTCGCATGTATTAATAAAGAGAGACTAAACATCTGGGTATGGTACGAAATCCCGAAATCCAAAATCCCGACAGGTACGAAATCCTGAAAAATTGGCCCGCATTAAGCTTTAATGCTGACCGGAATTATAATTCGTGATTTATTAAACTTCTGAAAAAAATCCCGAAACTTAATTCCGGGCGGCATTAAAGCTTAATGCGGGCCAATTTCGGGATTTCGTACCTGTCAGGATTTTGACCCTGTCAGGATTTTGAGTTTCGAGATTTTGTACCTGTCGGGATTTCGAGTGTTGGGATTTTGGCCTGTCGGGATTTTGAGTTTCGGGATTTTGGACGGCACCCAAACATCTATACATTTGCCACATAACATTGAACAATTCCTTTCATATATAAAATTATTATTGATCATGTCATCCAAGTTTTTAAAGCAGGTTGCGGAAGAGAGAACTAAGTACAAAGCTGAGACTACGAATTGAAAAGTTGCCTTCTTTCAAAAATATCAAATTGCATTAGAAGTGCAAGGGACTCAGCATCATTCAACTGGTATAAAGATGTCAAAAAGCTTAAGGACATCATTAATCATGATCGACAAAAAAGATGCATTTGTCTGGGTAATAAAATCTTCCTTCTTGAGGTTTGGTATAATCAAACCCCAGAAATTGTTATTCCAGAAAGAATACAAAAAATTAAGAAATTCATTAATTAAGCATTCCAAAGGTTCAATTTCCTATAATCAATAACTTATAATACACATAATTCATTGCTCTCAAAAAGATATTTAATTTTTTTGCATATTCTATGTACTAGTAAATTTCAAATTAACGGTCACCACCTGGAATTGATAAATAATCATGTGAAATTGATCACCTGAAATGCGCAGAAAGATAATTTTGACAATGGACAGTCATTAATATAGATAGATGATAATAGTATATGGACTTAGCCTCTCATTTTGTTTCATTACCAATAAAAAATACATTTTGCTCATAGTTTTATTTTTTTTCAAAGTTATTATATAAACTGATAGATAAATACAAAATAATGAGAGATCTCACAAAATAAGAGTTTTCTTAAGATTTTGTAATTCATTTAAATGATAAAATTATTGATAAGATCAAATATCCTAAAAGTTAGTTGTTATGATATCATATAATTCATATTATTGCACTTTACTGTTTAAGTTCAACTAAATAAAAATGTGTTTAATACCTGATATTCATTATATATTCAAGCTTCTGTCTTTTTGGCAATGGATCCATTACTTCTATTTTATTATTTAACTCTTGATCAGATTTTATATTTATTTGTATTAATGCCACAGCTTTATCCCTAGAAAGAGTAAATGTCTTGATTTTTTTTATCTTCAAAATAAAAAAAAAACTATAGATTTTAAATCTCCAGCAGCAGTCAATTCTGCCAAAACTTGATACAAATGTCCGTTATTAATGAATTTTTTTTAGTTCAAAAAGGATCTGGATATAATTTTATGGGATTCTAGAAGAAATAGAAAACCTGTCTACTAAAGTTGCATCTGTAGTACCAGTGAGTCTTATTGGCAGAATGTCAGTACTCATACTAAGAAAATTACTGTAACCAGTCATATCATATATCTCAAATTTCTGATATTTGAAAATTTGGAGTATCTTTTTAAGATGAGGTATATACCTATCTTTTTGTTCTCTTTCTGGTCTATAATCCTAATGGAATGCATTACTCTTCATTTCATATTCTAGATTAAAGTCGATTGCCTCAAACTTGAGACCTGTAGACATTTGAATTTTTTTCATTCATTACATTTGATATTTGATATAGCTATCTTTAATTTTTGTAGCTCTTTTATTGAACCCTCAATATTAATCAGTTTTTGAATAACTTTTTAATTATTTTCATTATTTTTTTTTGATAACTAAGAGTTATTTGGGATTAAAATTGGAAATTGGGTATTTACAATCATTTTGTTGGTGAAAAGCTTAAATCATAAATTAATAATATACAAATCATAAATTGAAATACCTTTCTCAATGATTTCTTTTTTTCTTTAGCTTTTATTTCTCATTAACCTCAGTAACAAATTCACCAGTTGCACTGGAAGACTTTGATATCATGTGATTATGGTACTTATGTAATATTATTATTATCATTATTTGGTAATGTGAAAATACTGGTATTAATTGTGGCAATGTTAATTGAAAACCTATTTGGAGCTGAATTGTAGCGTTGATGCATGGAATGTGATTTCAACAACCTTTGTAAAGTGTTATTCATACTTTTTTTTTTACAGATCATAATCAGTATCATCACTTATATTATCAACTGTTTTAACTGAATTGGTTATATCAGTTAAAGTATGTGATTTGCCTTTAACCTTTGAAAATTAAGAAATTATAAGAAATACTTCCCAGAAAGTAGAATAATATTTAGATACAGAAAAAGAAAGGTATATAACTGATTCCTTCTCCAGAATTAATAGACCTTTACCAATTGCGCTTGACAGAATGAATCTGAAAAATATGCAAAAACTGAGGGCATACCAGTAGGCTCCAAAAGACCACTTTTCATAGGAAACTAGAATATTATGTTCTAAGAAGAGAATTTTCATACAAGTTGATATAACATACTTACCATATAAGGAATCACAGCTTTCAGTTAAAAGATCAGTTGCAGGAGCAGACATAGTTAGGATTGTAAAACAAATATATAGAGCACGTGTATCATTATATGTAATATGTGGATAATTCACAGTTGTACATCAAAAAATTAAAAAATTGGCACAAATCCAGCTAAAAATAACAAATTTAAAAAAAAATTAGTAATGAAAATTTAACTTAAGCGACATAAAGTTAAAAAATTGGTTCTCATATCAAAATCATCTTTAATTGACCCGGCCGCATGGGTTTTTATTTTTTTTTTGTCAAAAATTTTTTTCACACCAAACATGTATCACAACCCAAATTAACTACGTTTAAATAATAATATTAAAATAAACTTTTTTTTAGCGCATATCAATATATATCAAGTTAGTATTATTATTGCAATACAAACTTTTATAGTTTGATTTACATGTCACAAACAGTTTATAGTTAAATTTATTAAATTTGTTAAATGGTAT
>QKYT01000511.1:0-36389 GCA_003550305.1 Glomus cerebriforme | reverse complement strand
ATTTGATTCATTTGTCATTTCAAGTCATTTGCCGAACACTGCGTCACGTTGATTTTCTTAACATCATCACATTCATCAAAATTTGAGTCTTTTATATATTTATCATTTTCATCATTTAAATTTTCAAATGAAAAATTCATTTTTGATATCTTTTCTTCAAATTTAATCTTCCAAATATATCCATCTAGTATTCCAAATGCGTATTCGGTTGTAATATCAAACAAAAATGGAGCCATAGGTAAACTTGTGACTTGATATACTTTTAATAATTGGCTATTACTTTTCATACCGTCTAAATATTCTTTCCAGCAATGCCTCATGATGGAATTACAAATTTCACAACTGTTTAATAAAGGAAGTAATAAAGAGTACAAACAAGTATACCTAATATGTCTCACAAAATTATATAATTGAACATCTAAATAAAGAAAATCAATTTAGCACGAATAATAATAATAATAAAGCTTAATAACAAATAACATAATAAAAATAATACCATTATTTTTATCTAAAGAAGCAATGATAATTTCTAATTCAATTGAATATATAATAACTTTATCTTTAATACCCAGACAAATAAACTTTTCATTACTGGAAATTTCAATATCTTTTCTAATTCTCCAGAGGAAGTTATGCTATTAGTAATCAAAATAAATAATATTTAGTTATAATACAATTTAAACAAATAATTATAATATATTTTAGAAAAAAGTAATTTATCGCCATTGGCACCCCCGCGTCACACCGTAGTTTTCCATTTTTACTATTTACGATTTTTTTCGGTGTGATAAACACTATTTGTCACATGTTATTCATCACATGCTTAATTTTGCCCAAATTTTATAACGCTGGCCAAAATATCCCTTATTTGGATATTGGGTAACGTTACACGATCCAAAAGGCAATTTTGTTTGAAAAAAAGAAAATTTGGGTTACAGCTGGGAATCTCTCTGAGAAAAGAAAATTTGGGTTACGCAATATTCCCAAAAAGGCAATTTCTTTAATTCCGGCCGGAATTATGAATCACGTGACACTAGCGATGCATCGCCATGGCAGCCATGGCGATAAATTACAAAATCCTATATTTTATTACCTCGCCCTCTTCTTCTTTCCTGTTTATTTCCTCATTAATAAATATTTTTATACTTTTTTCAGTAAGAATATTCCATTCATAAATGTAATTATTGAAAAATAAATGAACTTTATCATATTTCGATAAGCTAATCAATTCTGAATCTCTGGGTATTCTGTACATTCTTTTACGTCTCCAATTGTTATTAGTTTGTGCAGAATAAATTTCAATGATTTTATCATATGTTAAATCCATATATGAAATTTTACTATATAAAATAAATTCACCTCTTGAATTAAAAGTGCAAATAGAACAATTATCAACAAACCTATTGCATTAAAATTCAACTTAATTTCTTGGTTATTATTCATATCAATTATAGCTAATAAATATAAAAATAAATATTAGTTACTGATATAAATGATTACATAACCAATAATTATTACTTACTTAGATAATTATTATAACCAGGGAGACAATACGCAAGTTTCTTATTATCAGAAACACATATTTTTTCTACTCCATCATTTTTGACAATGTGGTAAGAGTCTGGTTTAAGTTGACCCTCATTTATATCCTTAATATTCCAACCGACAATTGAATGGTCTTCTTGACTATAAGTAATAAGGTAATTTCCGTTTGGTGATACTTCTATCGAAGTAATAGATTTACCGTTATGTGGTTGATCTTTATCAAGATCTTTATCGGCATCATTTTTATCGATTTCTACGGAAATTTCACTCATTTTGATGTTCAGAATTTTTTATTTTTTTTCTTAAAAAAAAAGGAAAAAAGAAATTACTTGTCCCAGTTATTATAAATACGTGCTCGGTACGACTATCATCAATATGCACAAATATTTGGCACACAAACTACGCCTTTGCAATATTAAGTTTCGGTTGTGATCCGGGATAGTATAAATTTGAAAATATGCAACGATATATATTTGTTTTTATTCTGGAAAAGTATTTCCGTAAATTAATATTTTCTTCAAAAAGTTATTTCGGAAAATATATATAGATAAAACGGTAATTGCAGATCTATTACTGCGCCGTTACTAGAAAATATTCAGATAACAGATAATCCCAAAATTTTCTAACTTAGGCGCAGTAAAATATAAGATTTAAATAAAATAGACAAAAATTTCTACAAGCTTAAACTTTTTATATGTCGACATCACGTTTAAAATTATAAATTGCTTATTTATTAATTAAAATTTCGTAAATTTGTGAATTAATCACAAATCAGAATACTACAGTAAATTACATCATGATGTCCTAAAATTGTTACTTGATATTTTACTCGAATTTTCATGTTAATGATTTTGACAGCGTAATATACATCGTGTGAAATTGGTGAAAATGCTATTATTGTCATTTCTTTAATAAAAAAAGTTATGTAATGAATTACTTAGCATATGATTTTAGAAAAAAATACTATTAATACCCGTCATTAGAGGCCTGCATCAACCCAATTTTATAACCCGGGATTGTTAAATTAATCTATCATAATATCTGATAGGTTTTATTTTTTTATAATTTAACAAATAAATTTTAAGTAATTTAAATATAATAAATATTTAATAGATGACGATTTTAATAAACTAGCCGTAACAGAAATCCTTCGGTTTCACTTCGGAACGTAACACTATTTTTTATCCGAGTCAAACAAGCTTATATAAAAGCGTAATACTACGTTAACTCGTTGCTTCGTACCGGATCAATGAGCTTAAACTAATATAGTAAATCGTGTACATAAAAAATAAATAATCCGGTAATATAAACAAAAAAAATTCTGATTTATAAATATTTCCACACTTGTTAACAAACCAATTTATTTTCAACTATAATAAATCATTGCAACTTGTCAGAAATTTATAGCTAATATTGATATCAATGTCGAGTAAAAAAAAAAAAATATTTGCTATATTAAAATATGTTTACAATTTATGTTGTTAAATAACTTTAATATGATTATAGAGATCAATTATCAGTTGATCTTGTTCGACAAACAATTTAGTATGACAGACGTGCCTGTTTCTGGAGTCCAGACATTAATACTGATCGATATCCAGAAAGAAATTGCTTAGTTTATATCAACATAGATAAGCTATTTAGCTTTTTCTTCATTAATAAAAGTACTATAAAAGTGAATAACCAAAATATGAAATCCTAAAAATTAGCCCATATGTAAAATGTTAAAAAACTTTCATGCTTTCATGGCGCAGTTCGGTGCAAAAACCTTCATTTTCTTAGGTATATGCATTTTTATTATTACATGAGCTGGAATGATATAGGCAGGGTATTTATAAAAAAATTTCAGATTCCCGCAGGCAGATTCACATGATTATTTTTGCAAAAAATTAACCAAGCATTGGCGTAAACTTTATCCCTATTTTTCAGGAGATGCAGATGTTAACGATCAACATTATGTATTGTACTTTAAGTAAATAAACTCTGGATTAATAAAGTATACCACTTATCTTTGGGCCAAAATGGATTGAAAAATCATATTATCCATTTTCATTTCATTTTATCATCTCAATCCGCAAAAAGTTTCTTTTTCCTCATTAGATTCGAAAAAGAGTTGGTCTATATCTTTTGAAGCGTTTGGCTGAAAAAGGAAAAAATATGTCGAATAAATCTGATACCTCTTATACACAATCACATGATACAGTGGCATAGATAAATCACATGTCCAATGTCACAGTTACTGCGAACTTGCGTATAGGGATACGTTCTTACTGCACATAATTGATAACAATTTTATACAAGATGTGAATTATTCTAAAGATTCACTTTATTAATACAGAGTTAAAAAATAAATACAATGATTGGGACTTCGCCTGTGGTACATGATGATTTTTTTCTATGCTAGTGTCTATATGATTATTTTTTGAATAAGACTGTTTTATTTATCTTATATTTTTATCTGCTTCAATAATTCCTGCAATTCAATCTGGCTATTAAACACCCACTTCAAACAAATCCTTGATAGGCTCCACAAAGTCATTATGGGTCAATGTTAATTGGTAATGGAATAATTTTAATCTCTCTTTCGCCATATTTATTAATTAAAGTTTGAGTTAAAGGTAATTGCTGTGTATCATAAATCCGCATTAAATGATGAAATTCAGATTCAGGAAATCTTTTTTTGAATATTTTGAATCGTATATAAAGCAAATTGTGAAATAGAGGTTGGAATTAAATCAAAAGATAATTGATTATTTTCAATACACTCAAGTAAATATTTGCCATATGTTGGTGGTGTATCATCATTCCCAATAAACATTGTTTGAATTGCAAGTATTGTGGAATTTAAATGATAATGCACATCAGATTTTGGAAAATATGTTCTTTAGTAAGATGATACAGGATAAATTTAAAAATTATTTAGATAATTTAGTTTTTAAGTTTAATGTTTTAACAATTAGAAATAAAAGAGAATACAAATTTAAATTTCATTCATAATAAATCTTTTTAGTAGTCCACGATATATATGTCTTTAGTAATAATTATTCAATAAAGGTAGTCATAGTCAAGGTAATTCCGCCTAAAAGTCTTGGAGTTTGAACCAATATACCACTTTGTAATTCGAAAACTTCTTTAAGAGAATGCTCACAGCTCTATTAAGGAATGAATTCTTTTTAAATTTATTTTTTATTGCTCGATATTAAATAACAAATATTCATTTACCTGGATTTTATCAATCAAAATTATGAGGTTTAAGTTTTCATCCTTATTTTCGATACTTTCTCTACGTTTTGTTAATATGCAAAATTATTAAAATAATCGAACTAATAACAAAATAATTCGAAAAATATCAAACATATTTACATGTAATAAGCAACTCGAGAATTAGTAGCACAATAATTGACATCACAAAATTTTTCGCCAATCTGGAATGTTATAACTTTATTATCAAAGTTTCCAGCTTCATCTAAGGAAAAAAAAAATTAAAATATAATTTCTAACTTTTTCATGTATTTTAGAAATATTATGATTTTTTTAGACTTACCAATATAAATTTTAAGCGTTCTTTTCTCAATTTTATTTTTTTTTGAACATAATCCACTAGTAATTTTTGACAGTCTATATTGAGTCATTGATGTTGAAGTAGCAATATAATAACCAGGTAACTTGTGAGTAAAGTAAGATACACTTCTTGTTGAAGATGAGATAAGTATGAACACACATATTCTGACAAAATAAAAATTGATTGGATAACGCAACATAATAAAAGCCATTTGCAAAATGTTTGGTACATAAAACCAAAATATAGCATAACGTCGATATAAAGCGTCTATAATTTTTTTAATAAATAATTTGTAATTTCTGGCCATATCATTATTTTGATTATGATGATGATCATGAATCAAATTTTTAAGATACGAATATAGTGTATGAATTTGTAAAATGAATGGAGAAGCCAATGTTATTGAAAAAAGTATAAGGAATAATACAGATATTATTTTCTCAACAGAATCAATGGGAATGGATAAAGTGATCGCGATATTAAATATCCAAAAAGTTGGGACGGCAATAACCGGAAAAAATATCAAGAAAAAAAAGTTCCAATTGAATATATGTGAATAAGTGATGATACCAAAGTCATCAAAGATAAAGGCATCCATAACCATAGGATCTTCAATATTGTCAATTTGTTTAAACATTATTAGCGAGCTGATCGTAGAAAATAAATGGAATCCCATATTTAGGAATGAAAATGCTAATATACCCCGTGAGTCGTAAACATTTGAAACTATTAGTGGAATCACCCAAGTAAGCATATTATAAAATATTTCATCTATTACTGGTAAAAGGTACTTTTTTAAATTATTAGCATCAGTCTCATGTGTAAGCAAAATGACAAAAATGACTGGAACTACTGTGTTAAGAAATGAATCAGTCACGTCTTGATAAGATGAATAAGTTATGTTAATGGACGCAAAGGACATTAACGCACATGTAAAGATTAAGTAAGCGAGTAATAAGGATAATAGGATAAGTTTTCGAAGAAGGTTATCCATTTTTTCTCTTATATTATCAAATATGGATAATAATGAGCTTAAATACAAAATTAACATATGAATAAACGTGCTAGAAATTGCGGTTAATGAGAATAAACATACATTCATACCCACCTAGTTATGAATGAGAAATGGAAAATGATTATTATAGTGTCACAATTCTGATAAGTAGATCATTTCCACCATTATGTATTATAAAACATTATAATGAAGAAATTAATTTTTTTAAAAGAGATTTTCTTAATCAATTTATTCAATTTTTTATTGAAATTAGTATAAAAAATAGCAATATCCATTTCATCTCCTTATTGAATAAGTTATTTTCTATACATTAAAAATCGTATATATGATTAAAAAATTTTTGAAATTTATGTCTGGTATATATTAAATATTTGGTTGCCAATAATTGTAATTATCAATAAATATCAATGACCATGTTAGTTATAGCAGTGATGTACATGGAATCCGAATTAAGTTTCATTTTAGCTTTGTAGAATGATCAATATTCTGCTTGTATAGCAAATAATGGATAATTTTAAGTAATTAGTGTAATAAATTCATAGCCTAAAAGATTTAAATAAGGAAATAATAATTTTACGAGGGACGTTCTTCCCATCCAGAAGATTTTAGATAACGATAAAGAAGTCTGTTCATAATTTAATTAATTTCTCACTTAAAAACTTTTTCACTTTCGATTAATTGTCTATTATATTCATAAAAATCAATAGATAAAGGAATTGTTTAAATAAACAGTATTTACATTAATTTCACCACACTTCTGATTGGAGTTTGCTAAACCCACATCACATGATGAACATCATGTGTTATTGCCACTACCAAATGAAATTTTTTTGAATTTTGAATTGACATATCAATGATCCATGGGGAATCTTGGCAATCAGAGTTTAAATTAAGCTTTCATCATTATATTAGTAAATCCATTTATAATTTATCTACTATTTTTATAAATGTTTTCTTTATAAAAAAAAATTGTTTTACTTAAACGGGGAAATTGAACAAAGAAAGATAAATTTGATTTAGATTATTCTTTATGAAAAATGATTATTCAGCCGCCGGAATTAAAATTCCTTTTGGTAATGTTGATGTATAACAACAAACTTTATTACAAGATGTACCTAAAAATACATGAGCCCAGTTTCTTTTTTAAATCAATTGATATGTCGTGTTAAATTATTAAATGACTTGCATAATCCTTAATTTATACTGGCTGCTAGCTATTACAATATAAAAAATTTTTTTTTTTTGTCAAAATGATCGGCCCACGTGACTTTTGAATTGAAGAAATTATTTACTAACATTTCATAATTATTAAAACTTTTCGAAAGATCACGGCGAAGCAATGGCGAAGAATCGGAAAATAGTTTAGGGTGATTTACATCCACCCTTTGATCTGGCCTCGGCTTGTCCTGTTTTCCGTTTCACCCTAACTAATTACTACAAGTATTCCTATCAGGTCTAGTGTGATAAACGATCCAAATGGTAAGGCTCCGAGTGGTTTTGGCAATCGAGTGGTAGGTCTTACTGGAAGCGTCGGAGCGGCCGACTACTAGGATTCAAGCTGGTTTTTAGTTTTTTTTTTTTACTCTTTTTTTCTTTTATTTGTTTTTCATTTTTGTTTCCCTTTTTGCCCTGCCTTTTACAAGTAGCTTATGCTGCATCGGTTCCTTTGACAGTCAGCAGTCAGGCGCTAATTTCTATGTGGGTAGAATTAGAACTAGACATAGTATTAGAGTATTTAGTTCATTTTATGTTCTTCCTTACCTATTACTTTGCTGTACTATTTTAAAAATAAAAATAAATAATTATTAAACTTCAGCGCTCATCAAAACACAGTACAATTTGCTGGTAGAACTACACATCTCCCGTCGGCTACGAAAGCAGAAACTATGGCCGTTTTAACCGCCATCATCACAGTTCCCCAAACAGTAACGTTGTTATAAATACGGACTCGGCTAATTTTATTGCCACTTATAACCGTTTCATTCTAACGAATATATCCCCGCGACGTAGCCTCAAAACCAATAACTATTTGCTTTGGATTACCTTAAAAGATTTCATTTTACATAATAATCTTACCGTTACTCTCAATAAAGTCTAGGCACATTCAAACAACATTACCAATGACTTGGCCGATCTCCTTGCCAAATCTGGATGTGATCCATTATTATAAATCCTCGTCAAATTTCTTCGTCTCTAGGTAATCTCATCTGGAACTACTTAGGCATCGTTGATAAAAACGTCCGCCAATGGGGCAAAACGATTCACGCCTCTAAAACCTTCAACGAATTTTTGAATCAATCCAACCTTACTCCTTTACAAGAAATTGTCTCTTTCCACTCAATTGATTACTCCTTCACTCAATCTTGGTTCCATCATATCCCAGACAATCTTCGTTTACAAATCAAGCAAAATTCATTTCAAGGAAAAAAGATTAAATCAGCTATCTTTAATTTACCCACAGGCAACCTCCAACAACGTTATTACCCTAATTTATGTCCACCGATTTCCTTACTTTGCCCCTTATGTCATTTAACAGATGATTCCAACGACCATATAGGCAATTGCTCCTCATATCAAGACGCTTTAAATTCTTTTCTATTAAAACAAAAATCGGTATTACACGCTCTTATCAAATCACTAAACCTCTCGCGGAAAAAATTTTCCAACTGTTCCTACCACATAGACTCTTTGCCCTTATTCTTGCCAATAAAGGATAGACCTGCACGCGCCTATTTCTTCTTATTCATAATTATGTCCCTACTTGTCTGACCGACTTGTTTAAAAAAAGTTTTTGGTCCCAAAAAATTTTACCAAAATCATTTAATATTATTTCTTTCTTCCTTCACCAAAGAACTCTATACTATTATTTGGACCCCTAGAGTCAAAGAATTTAAACTATTTGAAAAATCTTTAGGTATCACTAAATCTACTAAAAAACTTTACAATCGCCGTTCTCCGACTTCTCATCCGGCTTCATCACGCCTTTTGCGTCTTATCAACAGGATCGCACCCTCGTCAACCCGAATGCATGGTTCATCAAACTTTTTACATGCTAGTTCTTGGACATTACATAGAGATTCCTATAATCTTTTTTCTTCATTATCTTTACAAAATTTAGAACAATTTTATTTATTAGCTAATTATTTTAATGTATCTTTCCGTAATTTTTCTTCTTCCCCCCTCCCTCGTATCAGTAGCTAGAGCTACGTCTTTCAGCAGTCAAGTACGCTAGACGTAGATATAGAGTAACTTATATTTAGAGTAGAGTTTTTCCTTAGTCAATATTACTTTCCTATATCTTACGTTAAAAATAAAATAAAAATAAAATAATTATTAAAACTTTATCACACGATTCACCAGCTCTGAACATATTAGTCCCACAAACACTCTATTTCAATCTAAAATGTAAAGAAATTTGAGTAAGTTTCTTCAATTAACTAATATATTTACTGTATAGATAATGAATATGGTTGCAAAAATACAAAAAAAAGGCCATTTTTCATTTGGATGTTGCAGAATAAATTCCGTTATTTGAGATTATAAACTGCTACATTTATTCTAAAAGCATGAATAATATACAGATCAACATTTTTTATATGAAATCAATTCAACACATACAGATGAAAGAATATTATTTTAATTTAATAAAATCAATATATTTATATATCACATGACAAAAAAAGACGTATGTGATTAGTATTTTATATGTCAATAAACAAATAAATAGAAATGAAAAAAAAGCCACAGAATTTAAATTTAACTACTAGTTTACAACTTTTAGAACTTTATCTAATTTAAAATTATACAAAAATTAATTAAAATGATATAACAAAAATAAAAAAAAATCGTGGTCAAATGATATCACATTCGTATACAAGACCGTTAGAGTTATAATTAGGTACGCAAATTTGTCCTGGATAGCAGCAACTAATACCATCCGGACACATTATATAATTCACAGTACACGGAATGTTACAATGGTTAGGAGGTTCACAAGTTGAATTGGCCGGACAACATCCATCCATATTAGGACATTGAAAATATCCGAGACCGCATGAGAGGTACTGTCTTTTTGCCAAAGTTGTTTTACTTTTGGGAAATTTTAATACATTCAAAAAACCGCCACCACTTCTTTTCCAATTAGTTGGTGTAGCAGAAGCAGATGCACTGAAGGCTATGACTGCGAAAACAAGCATTAGGATAAGATTTTTCATGATGACTTTGAGAGAGTTTGGAAATTAGAAACTGATTTCTTTGAATTACAGTAAATACTAATTACTATGAGAATAATGGTGGAATCTGAAGTTAGGGAATTCAGTACGTGTATTTATAAGTGATTGGGGAAAGTTTGCATACATGTTTATACGTGAAGAAGCACAAATAAAATTGATAAAGTGTATGTAAAAAGTCCTTACGGAATTTAATCAAGAAAATCTAGACCATATTTCATATTATTATTTGGATTCTGATTAAAAATCATTGAAATAATGGTTCCAAAATTCGAATTGTTTTTGTATGCAATCCGATGATTACAAATTTATCTTTATCTTTGCTTTGTTACAAACAAAAGTAAATGAAAGAAAAGAAAAAAGATTGTTTTATCAAGTAAAATTAGGAGCCCCTGATTTTCATTTATTTTTTTATCCAGTGAAGTAATAATGATCAACATGAACTATTGTGAATTAGGACTAATTAAAATTTCAATAAAATCCTGAAATTGGATCAACAGTCGTACCCGTTTTAATCGGACATAGTTCTAAATATATTGATAATGTTATAAACTATTAAGGTTACTGTATATTAATAAAGATGTCTATCAGGAAGCATAGCGTACCGCAACTCTATGCAAGATTAATATTTTGCTTCCAAAATGACAAACTTTGGCTACGATTTCTTACATGATTCATAATAATTGAAAAAATAAGAACCAATTAAGGCTCTAACAATAATGTTCTATACAATTAATTTCTTAATTGGGTTCACAAAAAAAATTCATTAGTATTATTTTTTTGAGCGTTGATTAGACTAAAATAAGATGTATTACGATAGTAATAAATATTTAAAAATGTTGAAACAAATTTGTTTAATATCATATTAATGGATGATTAAAGGACATTAAAGTCCATTAAATCAATTGAACAAAATTTTGAACCAATCAAAAATAGGCTTCTTGGTGTACATTACCGCTAAATTTCTTATCAAATGAACGTGAAATTTATTGGTAACGCTAATAAGAGACAATTCCGTTATTTGGTCAGCAGTATCACAAATATATATTTTTTTTCAAAAAAAAAAAGATATAGCCACATATCATCAAAAAATAAATTAAAATTCAATTACATTTAATTAATTTTCATTTTGACGTCAAAAAATTATATTTGATTAATGAATTTTATTTATTATTATTTATTATAGATGTCACAATGTGTTACATCAATAGTGAATCACAAAATAAATGAATAAATATAAAAAAAATCTTAATTTATTTCATCACGGCGAATTTATGAAATACCCTAAAATTTGTTAAGTATACGTAAAAAAGCTCAGGCAATTCAATATGTAAATAAAAGAAATAAAGACAAATAAAGGATTAATTCATTAAATTCATATGCAAATAAAACATTTCTTTCCATTTGTGGATTAATTCACAAAAGTGAATGAAATGAAAGACAAGAAAAAAATTCACATGTATATATTTTTTTACTATAGTTAGTGTATTTTGAGGCCATGACTATTTTAAGTCTAAAGGAGCATAAAATATTATCGGCATTACTATCAACCATTATTCGTGTAAATGTAGTATTAATATGTCAAACAATAACACGTCCTTGATACTGGAAAAATGAAAATTGGTTAGACACAATATTTGGGGTTAAAAAAATTTTTTGGGTTCATTTTATTTGTACCCCAAATTTGGTTGATCAAATACTTTAAAAATTTGGTGACCAAATATTTACTTAATTTCATAAATCCGCACTAGATTTATTTATATTGTATTAACATGCAGACTCCAGTTTTTTCCTTGTCTGCTCGGTTCTTTGGACAATTGCATGATAGTAATGTTAAAAGAAAAAAAAAGAATTTTGGTGTATATAAATTGTAAATACTACTTGGTGGACAGATTCTAGTTGTTTATTATAAATTTATCATTTGTTTTCCTTCTTTTCTAATTTGAAGGATTTCCTATTAATATTGAAATGATGAATTAGTTTCATTTTTACTTTTTGATTACATTTCATATTATTTTTTTAAATATAATTTACTAACTTTGTTTTTTTTTCATTTAGGCTTCTTGCTTAATTTGTGTAACAAATTCTTGCTGTATGTGGTGTTCTTATTTTTGTTATATTCAAGTCACATATAATTTTGATGGGCTGCTTCTTCTGAGGTGGTAAGTTTAGTGGGATCCTTTTAAAGTACATAAATTTCAGGATTAAGATTAGTGTTTGGATTTTTTTTTTTTTTAGAAAAAACTTTTACTAACATCTTTTTTTTTCTTCTAGGCTTTTTCCAAGAATAAATTCGACAATATCATTAGAAACAGATTTCGGTCAGATTAGTGTTTTGAATTACTTTTTTTTTTTAACTGTATTTTAAAATAATTTTTTAGCTTACACTTTTTTTCTTCTAGACAGGCTTTTTCAGGAATGGTCTTGATAAAATTCTTAGCAGGTTTCTTCTAGAGCGACTAGATGATACAGATTTTAATAAGGTATAAGTTTGTATTAATTTTATTTTATTTTTTAAGAATTATTTTCTCACTTCTTTTTAATTTTAGTGAATTAGCCAATTGGGATTCATATTTAAATTGGATCGGATTTGAGAAATCAAAATTCAGCCCGGAATCCTAAATGTAGTAAATAAAAAATAAAAAATAATTAAGAAGCTAATCCTCAACAATTGTTGCGGACAACTGTTGGAAAACCAGAAATATTAATTTTACTTCCAAATGTAGGGAATTAAAATTAATATATTTTTTTATAAAAAAAATTGAAATAATAAAAATTGTAAAAAAAAACATATATACAAAGATTGAAAATAATTAAATTGTAACATATATACAAGGAAAGAAAAATCAGAAACAGAAGAAACAGGGGGAAATCCACTCTATCAAAAGGGCAAAAGGATATTTTAGACCATTTCTTCAGGAGTTAATCCACGTCTTCTCAAAATGGTTGGTAGTTTGGTAGAAAAAACTATTGGAATGATATATTTTTTATAACCAAATACCACTGCTTTTTTTATCATACCTTTTATCCAATGATTGGGAAATATCCAATCCAGAAGTAAATTAACTGCCTGTAAAAGAAATAAATAAATTCAATGAGTTTAAATTATTTATTTAATAGTTATTTAAAAAAGAATGATTGATACATACAAAATCTAAGAACATTTTAGATAACTTATTATAAACCATATTAAGAGTTACTGGTTTTAATGTTCCAAGAAAATATGCAGCCACTTCTGGGTAGTCTTGAAAAATCCAGGTAAAGAAAGGAGGAACCATGCTTTCTCTACGTCGCATTTTTTCTTCTAAATCCCTTGCAGAGCGGATATCCAAATAGAACGATACCAAATGTTTCAAATCATTTACTACTGTTATCGAATTTGAGTAAATTTTAAAATTTATGAAATGATTAAATTCCTTAATCTGTAATAGCAAAATTCCAACAGGTTCTAAGACCTTATAAAATTGCCAAAGTAAACTAGCTAAACTTAAATTAGTTATTTCAAAACTTTTATTAAAATTTGTAATTGAATAGATACAGAATATAAAATCTTATGAAAGATACCCTTCTTTTTTCACTTCTTCATCGTCATAATAGATCACTTTCTGATTCTTCTATTTGGTTTTCACACTGCTTATACTTTTCCATGAACTTTTCTGATTGTACTGTTAGAATACAATTTTCATACATGCTTAACATGAAAGATTATCATCAAAAATTGTCCTGTCGAATCAATAATGATATAAGCCACGTACTGGAACATTTCTTCCAAAGATGCAAGAGGGCAAAGAAGTTTGGTTTGTTTACCTTTTTCCATAAAATCTTAACAAATTTAGCTGTAAAGAAGCCAGTATATCCATATGATTGAAGAATATTCACATATGAATTCGCAAAGAAACTTTACAACCATTCACCTACACATGCAAACATAATATTCATAAATGTATTGACTCTCATCTGATCCTCCTAATGGGCTCTTTGTTGCAGAACAAGCATCTCTGAGAATACGTTTTTCTATGCTCTAGGTTCCCTACTGCTATTTTTTATAGGAAAGTCAAAAGCTATACTAACTCATCCATATGATCCTCTATCAAGCCGTAAAAATGACGGTAAGAGCATAGAGAGTAGAGCTACGAATTAGGGTAATACTTCATGTTCCCATGATCAATTTCAATGTAGTTTTTAAAATCTGTAGAAATGAAAACTAAAAACAAAAAGAAAAAAAAAAGATTTTTTTTTTTATCGATTTTGGATTTTCCCACATTATGAAGTCATTTTTATCATTTTCAAATGTTAATATAAAGGACTATGTCACATATGCTTATATAACATATGTAACATAATGGTATGGAAACTAGATTATGAAGAAAAGTTTTTTTCAATTCTCATCTATAGAAAGTTAGTGTGATGTCATTAATAGCTAAAAATACAATTGGAATAAGATTTTTCATGTATCAATTAAATAAGATCGTAACAAAATTTATGTTTTATTATTATTCTTAAAAAAGTAATAATGTCAGGAAAATAAAATATAAATATTTTTATTTGAATATAATTCTTGTCAAATTACATAACTGGTCAGTTTTAAACAGTTGTTTTACAAGAGATAAAATGGTAATAAAAAAAAATAGCTGATGTATATTTTCTTATATTAATACAAATTTAAGAATCTACTAATGGTTTTCTTCACAACTAGCTAAATCATCTTAAAAGTTTGTTGAAATAATAATTAATTAAAATGAATAATTTAATACTTATGTGAATTAATAATGCAATAAAACATTCTGAATTATCATTGATTAATACTATTTAATAGTATAAATACATTTTTACAACGTTATATTTAATAAAAAAATTACCTTGAACATTTGCAAATTCGTTTGCATTTGAAGAATTAATGGTTTGATTATTGTTTTTAGATGCATAGACAGATTCTTCAATTTGATTTAAAATAAAGCTTAATCAATATATGCTAATAATATGTTAAATATATCAAAATATACACTAAATTAAACTATTAAAATATCTTTAGAATTTATTAGTTTCGTTAAGTGTAATTTACTGATATGAAATGCTATTGAACCTGATTTATCAGTCGATTGAAAATATTGCTTTGATATTTTATTGTTATAATTTCTTGATTCTTCAAAAATAATATCATGGGTTTCAAAAAAATATTAATTCTTGAATTATTTCATCTGCTGTTGGACGATTTAAAGGTTCTGTATTCCAACATTTATTCAATAAGTAAAGATTTTGGAGTATTTTCATGAATTTTTGGTCTTAAATTATTTTATGAATATCTATAATGAGATTAAATTCATTATCAAACACATTATAAAAAGGTCTTTTCCCAGCGAATACTTCATTAATTATAATTCAATATCTGCTTTTTGAGTATAATGTTATTCTCGCAATACTTCTGGGGAAATATAAGGTAAATTTCCACAAAAAATTTTTTCATTATTATTATTATTTGATAGTTCTATAAATTTACTTAAACCAAGATTCGTTATTTAATTCTATCAAAATTTGTATTTAATATATTTCAGAATGAATATCTTGATGAATTAATCCTTTTGAATTGATCTATCTTTTAATATTCGAATCTTATATGATGTACGAAGTAAATATCTATTATATTTATCCAAAAAGCTTCATAAATTTCCATGCTTCACATACTCTTCGCATATTCCAATACTAGAATATAATTTTGTGTATTTGGTTCTTTTGATATACCATAAAGCTTAGTAAATTTATGAGAATCCAATTTCATAAGATTATACCTATAGATGAAACAAATTACAGTCAGACCTCTGTATAGTCACCTAATTGGTTCCTACAAAATCAGTGATTGTATAGAGGTGTGCTTATATAAAGGTATTAAAACTTAATTTCAGCCAAAATTAGTAAATTATAATGCGGATATTTCCTTTTTTGGAATAGCAATTTTACATAAAAAAATTTAACTTTTGTCTAATTCCTATAAGGAAATTTAAATTTCGTAATTCTGGCTAAAAATATTTTTGACTGAAATTATAGTGATTATGTAGAGGTTTAATTATTAATAAAAATAATATGTACGTTTAGAATTACAAGGTGATAGTGATTATAGCTGATTTGTGATTATAAAGAGGTAATTTAATATAATTTAAAACTGTTTCTCAAAATTGGGTGCTTATAAAGAGGTGTGCTTATATAGAGGGTGACTATATAGAGGTCTGACTGTATAAGTAAAAATTAATAATTAAAGAATCGTAATAATTCTTGAATTTATTTCTCGTAAAAATTCTGAAAATTCAGGCGTATTTTCAAAGATTAATATAAAATTAAATGATATAGGATCTTTAAATATTCCAAAAAGTTTATGAGGTTTAAAAGTTTTCATATGCGTCACTTTTTAAAATCTACAATAATTATGGAAATCAAATATTTTCCTTTTAGTTAAATATTAAAAATAAAAGATTAAAATGTCAAAATAATTTACTTCATATTTATAATTAAATAAATCATTCAAACTTTCAAGATCCATTGAATTCATTCAATTTTACATTTGTTAAAAAAATTGATTTAAATCGACATATTAAACAAAGCTTTTTTTTTCATCAAAGACTTTGTGTAATTTGTATTATCTCCCATTTTATTTTTGAAGTTTTAAAGAAGAATACAACCTCGGTTTGTTAAAAGAAAATTTCGAAGTTATAACTTCAAAACATCAGATTTTCAAGTCGAAATCGAAAAAGAGATATGACTCAAGAAAGAAGAAAAAAAAAACTATATCTATATCTAAAGAAGAAGTAAAAAATTTAAATTATATAAAGAAGAAAAATCAAAAAATTTTAATGACAAGTTCGAATGAGGGAAATTAGATGAGGCCCAAATGAGCCAGAGATTATTTGGAACAAATGGAGTTTCGTTCAATGTCGTCGCAGGAGTGTCTATTTGTGGGCGGTTGATCGACCTTAACCAATTTTATCAAAAGAATCGACAATTAATGTTAAAAATTTAAAATTACAAAAAGTTTTTATTGCAAATTTTTCTATACTTTGAAAGCTTTTCTTTTTAAACTACACAAATATTCTTTTTTTTCAATAACAGACAATTAAATATAGATAATACCGATTCCAACACACAACATACATGATATAGAAGATATGATCGTTATCTAACCATCCTCTAACAACTAATACTTCATTTTAGTGTAGAACCAAGACTAGATTTAAAGAGTGAAAAATTACCAAAAATACGAAATAGATTATTTCAATTGAAACAATTTTTTTTTTAGAAAGAGAAAGAGGAGTATGTGTCTACCATTAGTTATAATTTATTTGCAAACTAAAATTATTCACTCTAATTATTTCATTTTTTTCTTCAGAATTTAGGCAATTCACATTCTTGCACTTGTTACTGGCTTAATTTCATTGGCTGCTGTAGCCAATATTATAACAAAACATCACAGCAGAAAAATTTCCGCGGTGATGCTGATTGAAATAGTTGACTTAAAGCAGTAATTATGGAATTCGGAGAGGGGTTTTATGTTAACAATTTAAATTCTAAACTTTTTTTTTGCAAAAGAGTAATTGAATTTATAATGAATAATTTTAGCGATTATTTGTTATATATTTTATGAAATTATTCTTAATTTTTATATTAATTTTTACATTAAATTTTAGCTAAATAAACGTGTTCCCAAAATTTGAACCAGAAATTCTAATTTAACTGCCTAAATACTGAACATATTTTATGTTTTAATATTAAACTAGATTGAAACCATGTAACTTCAACAGTTCGACCAGTTGAAATTTGATGTAAACAGTAAATAATACAAACTAATGATTTAATGTGTCAACTGCTCTCTGATTTCTGAAAAAAAAAAAAAAAATACAAAAACTCAGCGGGATTTAAGTGACCGATGGGCAAATATTACCTTCTTGACCCCATACGACTACCCACACATATGTAATATAATATATGGAGCCTAGATAATGACATCAGGAGGTAACGTGAAAAAATATCACGTGAATGTCGTTAAATCAATAACTGTGGCTATTATTATGATAAAATATTAAATTTTTAACTTTAAGCATATTAGAATGGGAACAGAGAACCCATAAATAAAAATTAAAACATATATCTTCATTTTCATTTTCATTTATTATTTCTTTTTTTTAAAAAAAAGAATAAACTACAGGAAAGATAAAATTGATTTTTTAGTTTAACAAGACAGGTATAATATTTCTTTTACAAATATTGAACATACAGGGAGACCAATACGTCAATACCCTTCAAAATATCATCAATATCATTAATATTAAAAAAAAATCGGATTCTTCATCAAGAGAAAATGCCATACAATATCAACTTTAAATAATGATGATTCAGTTTAGTATATTTATTGAAAAATTCTGAATATGGCGCAAATGTTATGATGTACTGATCTCGTGATTGCGAGAATAAAATTAATTCTTAGAAAAATAATTATAAAGTCCTAATCAGTTTGGAAGCTTAAAGTCCAGTTACTGTTCCTAAAAGGAAAAGAAAGTTTAATACAATAATATTTAAAAAAATCATCCATTATTTCGTAAACGTGAAACTCGGTAAGATTTTGATCTCAGAATCCATCTCTATAGTTTAAGAAATAAAAAAAAAATTTTTAAAAAAACACATTTTGCTGCTAAAATCTGTATTCATTAAAAAAAATACAATTCTCAAGCCTAAAAGATTATATTATAAAAATGTTCTTACTTCCTAGAGTCCATTTATAGTCATCTCTAAAATTATTAAATGACTCATGTACACAAAAGTTTTCATGACAGTCTTACATATTGACGGACGCATATCATATATTAAACAAGTATTACGATGATGATTCGCTACTAATTTGATAAGTACAATATTGACGTTTTAAAAATCAATCTTATTAATATACACTCATATAATGTAAATATTTGATCTGTGATGAATGTGATGCATGTAAATAAATAAAAAATTATGTAATAAATCATTGATTATTATGAGTAAAGTTATGACTTACGTCATCTGGCTATAGAAAATCTTTTAATTAATAATACAAATTACATAATATACTCATAACTCATCCTTTGTAAATTTTACAAAAATCAATTTTCAAAAATGTATAAATACCTCCTCCATTTTTCATTTTCTTTTCATAAATTTTCTTTATATTTTTTTCAAAAACTAAAACTTTCTTTAAATTCCTTTAAACTCTCCCTTAAACTTCTCCTTTATTTAAACTTTCCTTTAAACTTTCCTTTTAAACTTTTCTTTTAAACTTCCCTTTATCTTCCTTATACTGTATGAGTATATTTCTCATACAGGCAAGGAAAAACTGGACAGTGTTTATGGCTTTACGCGTTTTCATTATGGAATTTTTTAGTGATGAGCCAACTGAGAAGTGGACCTGTAGCGAGGTCTATAATTACTACAGAAACAAAAATAAAGACAACAAAACCCTAAGTGAAGTGTTAATTAAAATCAGAGAAGATCTAAGATATTTCAGTAAAAAGGAACTAAAACCTGTTTTAAGATCTGCTGATTCTGGAGGAGGAACCTGCTACATACCTTTCTTAAACATCAAACAACTTGTCCGTTGAAAGTCAACTCTTCTATTGTTGAGAGTACTGAGTGCAAACTTGTTTGGTCATATTTATAAACTGCTGATTCATGTCTCTTTTATTTCATTTTTTAGAAATGGACAAGAAGTACAAAGAGAACTGAAAATTGAGCGAAACAACAGGAGAATATTTATTCAACTATGATAATATTGATGTAGAAAGAATTGAAAAGATTGTTAGTCCAATGACTAAATGTATTAATAACCTGAAAACGGAATTTCATATACAAACAATTAAGTTATATTTCTGTCCAGAAAATGATGATTGGGACTCTAAATATGATGCAGTTAGTAAAGTAAAAAGATATCTTAAAGCTGAATGTCACCTTACTTGAGTATAGGAGATCCTTTTGGTAGTTCTACATGTAAGACAAATCAACCTCCAATCGCACCAGATACAGCTGAAGCATTAGAAACAGCAGTAGATATTTAACTGGTTTAAAAGCTACAAACTAAAGTCATCTCACTCCATCCTGAGACTGAATTGCAAATGCAACTATGACTGAACTTAGTAAGCATTCTTAAGATGAAGCTGTTCAATTTATAAGACATTATAATATTTTTACCATTAATTATTTGTGGTACATAGTATTAATTATAACTTAAAGAAAATTAAAATCTTATTCTTTATGTAGCTGTTAAGGTTTTGCTTTTTTAATCAACTTAATTTCATGCTCTTAAATAGTCAATCTTGATTAATATTAATAAAAAAATTATCTTATTTTAATATAAATATATAAATAAATAATCGTCAAATTTGAATTCAGGCTTGTTATGTGCCTCAGAAATTATTACTGAAACAATTATCATTCAATTTTGATGAAAATTGTCTTTAGCCTAGTTCACAACCAAAAAAGCTTTTATATATACGATCTATTGGACTAGCGATTAGCGTAAACGCCTTTTTTTATTTGTAATCAGTTCTTATCTGTTATTGCATCATTGCACAGATTGATGATCAACACCCTGGAATGAGTATACCACGAATATAATTTACATTGGAACAAAGTTAAGAGTTTAATCCTGGCTCATTACTAATTATGATACGTGTTGTGTAGTCTCTCAAATCAGCTATAAATCAACTAATCGCTAATCAGTAAATTTGAATGATAATATTATTTAGTATAAGTTACTAACTAGCATTTTGCCACATGCAGGAGGACTTCGTCCCCCACATTTAATTTTATTTTTTGTATAAGCTATCAAATCAATGATGTGGTGCTATTCCCTGGACTGTCCTGGACTGTTTTGTAGGCAAATTTGCCTGCAATTTTGAAAAAAATTGTTTAATTATTAAAAAAAAAAAATAATTTATTAATAATTAAGGTGGTATAAAATTATTATTTTCTTGAAGCTAAAATTAAGGATTATTAATTATTATAATTTTTTTGAACGTCAATTATTTAATTTTTAATGATAGATATATAAAAGTTAAAATTGACCCTCTAAATTTATTTTTCTATATTAAGTAAACTTATAGAATAGATAAAATTACATGATTTTATAAATAATTTTTTTCAAAAAATAATATTTTAAAATAAAATTTACGATGTTTTTTAAGTAAAAATAAAAAAAATAGGGTATTAATTAGGATTGTTTTGTGTAAATTAACATATTTTATCTCTTATAAGGGAAGTTAAAATTGGCCATCTAAACCTTCTCTTACTCCTTAAGTAAAGTTGTAGAGCAGGTCACGTTACACATATNACATAAGTATTAAGGTTTTAATCTAAATACATATAGAATGGGTTAAGTTATACATAATCAAACGCCAAGATTTGTCTGTCACGCCACTTGATTAACCAATAAAATATTAAGATCAGGTGTGACAATTATATGGCAACAAAAAAAATACCGCGTTTCTATTTTGAGGATCTATTATAATACACTTCGGCCAATCGAATTTATTTATTTATTTTTTTTTTGAAATATTATATTTTATGATAGTGCTTGTAATACTTATACATAATTTTCTTTATTTATAATTTATATTATTTATGTAATGTACTCCTTAATTTGGTTATTAACCTGCTGGAAGCTTAGATATGAGTCAAAATCATAAAGTTTATTATAATCAATCAATCAATCAACTAAATTTTTATACTAAAGTCAATGTTGACTATCATTAGATACAGTCACAAGCCCTCTGACTCATTTTTACCACTAAACCAATTTTTTTTTATATATACATCAAAAAAATTTTCAGATTCTTTCAAATAAAAAAAAAACTAAACAAAATTTTCGTATATTTATTACAACAACAAGATTTGTGTTTGAAATATTATTTATTAAAAACTCAAAAATCCACTCTTTCAATAATTTCAGAATAGCAACGAACGCTTTTTTTCGAAAAATAAGCTTCTTAAAGATTACTTCTTTTGTTATTTATTTGTTGTTTTATAGTTGGGTGTTTTGCAGATCGGCATGATGCTATGCGTGGGTGGGGGCATAGTATGCTTACCTTATGGTAAGCCCGTGGGTACCAGTTTCCTCTCCCCTAACTTATCCCTATCTCTATCCTTTTACTATTCTTATTCATGCTTACTCCCTCCCTAACCCATTCCTATCTCTATTCTTTTCCTATCCTTATTTGTACTTGCTCCCTCCTAACCCATCCCTATCTCTATCCTTTTCCTATTCTTATTCGTACTTGCTCTCTCCCCTAACCCATTCCCATCTCTATTCTTTTTCTATCCTTATTTGTACTTGCTCCCTCCCTAACCCATCCCTATCTCTATCCTTTTCCTATTCTTATTCATACTTGCTCTCTCCCCTAACCTATTCCATCTCTATCCTTTTCCTTTGCTCTCTCCCTTAACCCATTCCCATCTCTATCCTTTTCCTATTCTTATTCATACTTGCTCCCTCCCCTAACCCATCCCTATCTCTATCCTTTTCCTATTCTTATTCGTAATTGCTGCAGTCTCACGGTAGAGCTGGTTGGTTGTGGAATGACATGGTGCTATGCGAAGGGAGGAGCATAGTGCACTTCTAGTAAGTCCAATATTGGTAGGGCCATAGCACTTATAAACTTATATTTGATTATATAGTTCTTTATGTAATCAATTACATTTAAGCAAAAATTATATTTTGGTATATCTATTATAATGGTATTAAAAGGATTTGAAGATTCAGAAATGATGTTCAAATAAAGGTATGACTGTATATTATTTTATGAGAATTTTATTTTAAAATGAGTTAGAGGAAAATCAGTTAAAAATTTTTTAAGATTATAAGATATATTTTTACAACACGATATAACCTTCAGTTTACTGATAAAGCTGCTGTTATTTCTATTCATGCAAAACTTGCTATTCAATAGTACTGTTTTATCCTCATGATATTCTTATAATATTTGATAATATAAGGGTAGAAATGTTTGTTTCTTGAACTCAAAATTTTGTAGAAGATTGGCATCAAAAATGAGAAATGTATAGACTGTTTTTTAAGATCATAAAAAAGTATTACAATGAGCAAAATCAAGTTCATTTCATATAAAATTAATTCTATGAGGAGTAACAAGCTTGGTAAAATGTAAATATAGTGCTCAATTTTTAAAAACTAACCTTTTTAGTCATCTTTATAATAAATCTTATTTGGTGGGATTAAAATTATTGTTATTATATCGCAAACTGATGCATTTCTTTAAAATTCTTCCAGTATACTGTACATATTAATTTATTAATTTGACCATATTGCCAATTATTTTTTTAAACTTATTTGCAAACACAAAGTACGATATATAACATTTATTTGATATATTAGAAGTATATAATATGTAATCTTACTGATATAATCATTTGGTATTAGTATTATGTTCATATTTTAAACAATTTAATATTGGTTTTTATTTATTAATTATTCATTTTAGTAAATATAATAAGTTTATTATAATTACATAAATATAATATTTCTTTTAATTTTTTTTCATAATTTAAATATTTTTTATTGTAAAAATTGGTGAAATTATATCCTACTAAATAAAAACTAAAACTAAAAATTAATATAATAACTATTCTGTATGTCTTTTAAAATAATAACTATTTGTATTTATTTATCATATATCTATTTCTAATTGATCAATTCTGATTTTTTGTTGTAATACCCAATTTCTTTGTTCTCCTTTATCCCACCCATACACCCAGTTTTCGTATAATGTTCTATTTATCTTACACCATATGATTTTGACTATTTGTTTATCATCAATTTACTCCTATATTTTTGTTTACTTTGATTCATTATTATTTCTCCCTTTTGTTCATAATTCAAATTTTCTGGATTTACTTTAGACAGTAAAATTTTCTGTTCTGAATCCCCTTTATGTTTGTTTCATCAATTTATTGTATGTTAGCTTATTCTTTTTGCTATGCCTTTCCACATGGTGGTGCCATTTCGTCAATTCCTTTAAGTTTCAACCTTGTGAGTTGTGACCATACTCCCCCTGGAATCCAAACATTTTTGTTTTCTTCTTTCAATTCCATTTAAATTTCTACAATATTGGTTGTAAAGAAGCAGTTGCTAATGGTACAATCTACTTTCTACAGTGAATTCTTCAGTTATTTTGTCATTCACAATTATATTATTTGTTTTATTATTAAAAATATCCACCATTAGTTTTACTATCTTTTTTTCTTGGTGTCTTTTTCATCATCTTTTTCTGTCTGTGTTATAAAACTTTGTTTATATCCATTAAATGAATCCAAATTTCTCTTTTAAAATCATTAAATCTTCATTTTCTCCAAATCTGGATGGGTGTTTGTATAACATGAGCTCATAAATAAAGTAGTCAATAAGTATATAAGGAAATGGAAAGGAAATTCTAGTCTAAACCAAACCAGCCAGAGCTGACCGGTCTTTCCTTGCCTGATACGAAGAAGACTCCATATACAGTATAAGGAAGAGAAGAGGAAGTTTAATAAAGGAATTTAAAAAAAAATACCAAACCCGCCAGATAAAAGATACTCAACTAACTGACTGGTATTACTGGTTTCCTTGCCTGATAGAGGAAGACCTCATATACAGTATAAGGAAGAGAAGAGAAAGTTTAATAAAGGAAATAAATAGTTGGGAGTAATTGTTAAAAAGGATAGAGAGAGAGAAAAAATAAACTTAAAATAATAATTAGGTGGTAATCCATCTTGCTGATAATGTATTTTTAAAATAAAGTGAATGAGCTCTAAGGATATTAGGATATTTTAATATATTTAATATGATAAATAAAAAAATAATATGGAATTTTAGAGATATTTATATAATTAAAAATATTAAGAATATAAAAATGAGTCAAAATTATCAATAATACAATAATAAATTACATTACGCAAAATTCTGTAACAGTTTCTATAGTTGGCTAATGACTCATGATTTCACATTAGTATTCAAAATTCACTACTAATTGATAAATTATGCATGATTTGCATGATTGTAAAGGCCCAATTGAGAAAATTGATTAACCAAATATGGAATTTAATTTGCCACTTAATATATTAGAAACATGACTTCTTATTGATTGCATATTACAAAAAAAAATATACCTGTTGTAGCCCAAACGCCAAATCTGACTTTGAATATCCTGGGAAACAATCCTATATCTGAAACCCAAACTAGACTAGTAAATTTTATCTTAAACTACCATCTAAGATTGGGACATGGTAGAAGTCGGGCTACAACACTAATTTTTTATTCCTTTTTTTAAAAAAAATAAATAAAAATAGGGTATAACCAAATTAGTATTTATCATATTTAATATTTACTGACAATTTCATGTTATAAAAATGAAGTTCAATTCGAAATTGTTATTGACATTAAATATTTAAAGTTAAAAAGATTAATATCAATATTACTATACTTCTTTCTCCGCTTTTAATTTTAATAAATCTTTTCAAGTTAATAATTGTACATTGTATTTTTTGCTAGTGGATCATTTTGTTTGATATTGTTTTGCTCAAATTTTACCTCAATATCATTATCATATTCACCTTTATGTGCTTCCATTTTATTATCATTATCATTTTCATGATCTAGAACTGATATATTAGAAATTTTATTTTAATTTTTAAAGAATCAAATAAATAATTAATGTGTATTTTATAAAACATGAATAAGCAAAGAATATATTTTTCAATGAGATTGTTTTACATATAAATTGAACTTTATTTGCTTTATTTATAATTTCAGCTTAAATAAAAAAAAGATTGTAGTTTATAAAAAATTTTTAAATTTGGTAAAAAGAGAGCATGAAAGAAGGCATGGAAGAGAGTGTGAAAGAAAGTAAAATAAACTTAAATTTCTAGAAAAAAACATGAAATAGTCAAAAAAAAAGTATCAATGCACTTATGTGCATGTGATATCTATATTCATTATTTATCAATAAATATGGATATGGATAGTTGAAATAGTTTATAGGAAAAATAAAAATAATAGCTTTGAATTAATTTGATTTTGATTTTCCAAAGACTATTAAAATTTTATCAAAACTTTTAGCTCCACTCCACATTTATAACAATGCAAATACTATATTATCATCCTTTTCAGTATAATTCAAATGCTTTAATTTCATCTTTTTTGGTTCTTATTCCATGTTGATTGATAATGATATCTAAGCTCATATATCGAATAAATATATATAATTCTAAATTTTCTGATTTCATTTTTTTTATCTGATTTTTATATAATTCATATGCTTTATTTACATATTCCTTTAGCACATCGACATTATTATACATCTGATTATTTGTTTTATAATAATATTTTTTACCATCATTATTTGTTTGTCTTTGAAATGTTGTAGGAACTATTCACAAAATATCTTCAAATAGTAAAAGAGGTTTAGGATATGATATTTATAATTTTCATGATATTCGCATTTATATTTTATATTAATAATTTTTGAAGTTTGACTATTGAAAGATTTCAAGCTAAAATAGTTTCAGTTAAGCATAAAAAAGCTTTAAAATATACTATTTCTTATTGATTTTATATTTTTAAAGTCTAAATATTCATAATATTTAATATGTTCATTAGAAATTGAATTTCTAACCGATCAATATAATGATTCAATAGGAAACATTTCATAATATTTATTTCCGTTTTTCAGTTTGAGCTAATCCTTTTTTATTATTAAACAAGATTTTAGATTTTCATAGTTATATAATTTAATCAATCCAGACTGCTGTATAAATTTCAGAACATCTGCTTTTTGTTAGGTATTCAATATTTTTTAAATTATTATACGGAATCCATTCAACAATTCTATCTGGGTCAATTGTATTCATTTGACATTTTTGTATTAAATTATCAATATTATTACTTTCAGATGTCAATTTGAAAAATTTGCTTTCAAATAATTTTGAACACAAAATTCACAATATAATATTGCTAAACATTCTTGATTACAATTTTCANAAATTCTTTTTGTTTCTTCATTAAAAAGAACTTTAGATTTGTCATAAATTTTAATTATTTCCTTTAATGCATAAGATTTTTCATTATTTGTAAAAGATTTATCAGCAAGAACCGTTTGTTGTACAAACTTCAATTATTTAGCTATGTCATTGTGAACATTATAATTTACCAATCTTATTAAAGTTTTAATTTATTCAAAAAAAAGTTATTTTATAAAATTAAAAAGTAAACGCAGAAAAAGGTTTCTGAATGGAGTTTTTGTATTTAACTCTGAAATTAATATAACACAAATTTTTTCAGTAGTGAAAAACTGAACACAACACTTAATTAGTGTCGTGCCACATAAAAAGACTTTTAATACTCAAAATTACAACAAATAAAATTTATTATTTATCCTAAATTTCTATGTTTAAAAGCTTAAATAAGCATTACTATTTCATTCATTTTAAACTTCAAACATTTTTTATAATTTTTAATTACCAGTTCTGAAATTTAAAAATAAAAAAACTATTTTGGTTATTATTAAAGACATCTTTAGTATTTTATTATTGTTATGTATTATTGTGGCTATGAATATAATTAAATATTGCAATTTTTTTTAATGCTAAATCACATTTAACTATATTATAATAATTGTCAAATTATTTTATCTTTTGTATTAAAAATATTATTTATTTGATCTGACGAAAAACAATTATATTATCAGCCAATTACAAAATTACAAAATATAAGTCCAAAGTTCAAATGTAAAATTTTTATAATACACATAAAGATCCAAATTCAAAACCAAATGTTATTTTGAAAGTATCATATGATATTGAAACTATTATTATTTAGATTTTTATTTTAGTTATTATTATCATATGATTATATATAAAAGTGGAATTACCCAAATTTTTTTTAAAAAAAGTCTTCCTGAAGAATTTATATAGATTAAATCAAATCAATAATAAGAGTTGTCAGAAAAATTCAAATTTAATTTTAAAAAATCTTTGCATTAACTTATAAAGCTAATTCTAGAAAATCCAAGCTGAACCTAGTAAAAAAAAGATCAAAAAAAGTACTATTCAATTTTTAGGTAACATAAATTTTTAAAATAAACTACTATACATACTGCAGAATATGATAGGCACAGTAATTTTCGGCTAAATTCATGACCGAACTAGACATGTCACTGCAGATTTATTTATTCTAATTTAACCTGATTGGGTTTCTTTGAATAATTATGAGTTAAATACGACAAGAAAATTTTTAAATTCTTTAAAAACCGCTAAAAATGTCAACTCCTACTAATATTATTGATTTAAGTGATGATATTTGTTGGTTAGAACAACAAGCAGAAAATGGTGATAAAGATGCAATAAACAAGTTAGCTCTACATTATTTTCATGGGGTTGGAACAGAAAAGAATTTAGAAAAAGCCTTTTATTGGTGTCAAAAAGCAGCAGAAATGGATCATATTAATGCACAATTCAGTTTAGCTTTACATTATTTTCATGGGTTTGGAACAGAAAAGAATTTAGAAAAAGCCTTTTATTGGAATCAGAAAGCAGCAGAAAATGGAAATATTGCCGCAATGAATAACTTAGCTACATATTATTTTAATGGTTCTGGAACAGAAAAGAATTTAGAAAAAGCCTTTTATTGGGATCAAAAAGCAGCAGAAAATGGTAATAAAGATGCAATGAACAAATTAGCTCTACATTATTTTCATGGGTTTGGAACAGTAAAGAATTTAAAAAAAGCCTTTTATTGGAATCAGAAAGCAGCAGAAAATGGTAGTAAAGATGCAATGAATAACTTAGCTATACATTATTTTAATGGTTCTGGAACAGAAAAGAATTTAGAAAAGGCATTTTATTGGTATCAAAAAGCAGTAGAAAGTGGCAATGATGATGCAATGGATAATTTAGTCATATGCTATGATAAAGGTTTAGGAACAGAAAAGAATTTAGAAAAAGCCTTTTATTGGTGTCAAAAAGCAGCAGAAATGAATCATATTAATGCACAATTCAGTTTAGCTTCACGTTATTTTTATGGTTCTGGAACAGAAAAGAATTTAGAAAAAGCCTTTTATTGGTATCAAAAAGCAGCAGAAAATGATGATAAAGATGCAATGGATAATTTAGCCACATTTTATGAAAATGGTTATGGAACAGAATCGAATTTAGAAAAAGCTTTTTATTGGTATCAAAAAGCGGCACAAAATGGTAATAAATTTGCATTAAATAATTTAGCTAGATGTTATGAAAATGGTTTTGGAACAGAAAAAAATATAGAGAAAGCTTTTTGTTGGTATCAAAAGGCAGCAGAGAATGGTAATGAAATTGCAATGAATAACTTAGCTATATGCTATGAAAATGGAAATGGAACAGAAAAGAGCTTAGAAAAAAGCTTTTATTGGTATCAAAAAGCAGCGGAAAATGGTGATAAAAATGCAATGAATAACTTAGCTAATTGTTATTTTAATGGTGAAGGAACAGAAAAAAATTTAAAAAATGCTTTTTATTGGTATAAAAAAGCAGCAGAAAATGGCAATGAAAATGCATTTGATTATTTAGCCGGATGTTATTTTGAAGGTGAAGGAACTGAAAAGGATTTGGAAAAAAGCTTTTATTGGCATAAAAAAGCAGTGGAAAATGGTAATAGAAATGCAATAAATAACTTAGCTGTACACTATTATAATGGTTTTGGAACAGAAAAGAATTTAGAAAAAGCCTTTTATTGGTATCAAAAAGCAGCAGATGATGACGATAAATTTGCAATGTATAAATTGGCTGCTTGTTATTCTAATGAGCCTGCAACAGAAGCGAATTTAGAAAAAGCCTTTTATTGGTATCAAAAAGCAGCAGAAAATGGTAATGTAGATTCAATGTGGTGTTTAGCAATGTATTATGAAAATGGTTTTGGAACAGAAAAGAATTTAGAAGAAGCCTTTTATTGGCATCAAAAAGCAGCAGAAAATGGTAGTGAAATTGCAATGGGCCATGTAGCCAGATGTTATAAAAATGGGACAGGAATAGAAAAAAATTTAGAAAAAGCTTTTTATTGGTATTACAGGACCAAAGAAAATAGCAAAAAGACTTCTAAAAATTCTGATATTGATGAATTATGTAAAGAATGCAAGCAACCATATATTGATTACAATTGGTGTCAACAATGTAATAATAAACGATTTCAATTAGATTTTTCAAAGTGGACTAGTAACAATGAATTTATTGATAAATTTATTCAAGAAGCACAACTAAGTGCTAAAAGTAGTTATGAAGTTTTAGAATGGATACCTTATAATAAATTGAAAGATGTTAAACATTTTGATAAGGGAGGATTTAGTGAAATTCATATGGCTATTTGGTTAGAAGGACCTATTGATAGTTGGGATGTTGATAAACAACAATGGAATAGGCGTAATTCCCAAATAGGTTATGAGGTTATTCTCAAAAATCTTAACAACTCATCAAATTTAAATAATAAATTTTTAAGTGAGGTATGATATTCATATTCAATAGTAAATTTGTTTATTCTTTTTTTATTAAAAATTAATAATTTAATTATTTATATAGTGGAAACATCATTACAATTGTCAGAAAAAATCATTCTCAAAATTCATTCAATTCTTTGGAATTACTCAAGACCCAAATGATTTAAATTATATGATAGTAATGAGTTATGCAAAAGAAGGAAGTTTAAGAAAATGTTTATCTAATATAGTTAAATTCAAATGGCAATACAAATTACAGTTATTAAAAAATATTGTTTTAGGAATTAAGACAATACATGAATCAAATCTTGCTCATTGTGATCTTCATGATGGTAATATTTTGATATCAGATAATTATGAAACATATATTATTGATTTAGGATTATGTAAACCTATAAGTGATTTACAAGATTCTGCTAATAGAATTTATGGAGTTTTGCCTTATATAGCACCTGAAGTGTTAAGGAATCAACCTTATACTTCAGCAAGTGATATTTATAGTTTTTCAATGATAATGTGGGAATTTACATCAGGTATTCCTCCATTTAATAATATAGCACATGATCATCAACTTACTTTAAATATTTGTGAAGGAGAACGTCCTGAAATTATTGAAAATACCCCACAATGTTATATAGACTTGATGAAAAAATGTTGGGATTCGGATCCTTCTAAAAGACCAACTATATCAAGTCTTGAAAATATTATGTCTCAATGGGTCAGATGTATGAATGAATATCATGAATTAAATGATGAAGGAAGTAAGGATATAATACTTAGGATTCAATTTGATAACTGGTTGGAAAATAATATGCTTGAATTTGTAAATGCCAATAATCCTTTAACACAAGAACAGGTCAATACTTCTATTATACAATCTCATCCACAAGCATACTATTCAAGTCGCTTACTTACTGGAATTTTATATAATTATGATTCTGAGTGTATTGAATGTGCAATTGAAGATTAAATATAAATAGTATTTATGTATTTGCAGGTATATAATAAAATCAAACATTATTTTAAATACAATTTACTAGTTTATAAATAATTAAACTTTGTTTACACTAAAACCAGCTAAAGATATAATAAATTAATATTTGTGGATTGCAATAAAATTCCTTTTATTTTTATTTGATGATATTGAACATTAAATTCATGATACAGGATTACGGAAAATATTATCTTATCAGGGTACAAATGGTTAGCTTTTATCACCTTATGGTTAATTTTATTTACAAATCAACTTTCCATATAAATGTGATAACATTTTGCACTATTACAGTCCTAAAGAAAATAATTGGCTGGATACTAAATTTATTTATATGGGATTAAAATGCAGAAAATATATTTAGATTGTAAATACTACTTGGTGGACAGATTCTAGTTATTTATTAATTTATCATTCTTTTTTCTTTTCAAGAATTATTCTATTCGAAGGATTTTCTTATTAACATTAAATGATAAATTAGTTTCATTTTTATTTTTTGGTCACATTTCATATTATTTTTTTAAATATAATTTACTATGTTTTTTTCTTTGGGCTTCTTGCTTAATTTGTGTAACTAATTCTTGCTGTATGTGGTGTTCTTATTTTTGTTATATTCAAGTCACATATAATTTTGATGGGCTGCTTCTTCTGAGGTGGTAAGTTTAGTGGGATCCTTTTAAAGTACATAAATTTAAAATTATGATTAGTGTTTGGATTTTTTTTTAGAAAAAACTTTTACCAACATTTTTTTTTTCTTCTTCTAGGGTTTTTCAAGAATAAATTCGGCAATATCAGTGGATTCTATTAGAAAACATATTTCGTTAGATTAGTGTTTCGAATTTCTATTTTTTGAAATAATTTTTTAGATTACACTTTTTTTCTTCTAGACAGGCTTTTCAGGAACGATCTTGATAAAATTCTCTTCTAGACCAACTAGATGATATAGATTTTAGTAAGGTATAAGTTTGGATTGATTTTATTTTCTTTTTAAGAATTATTTCTCACTTCTTTTTAATTTTAATGAATTAGCCAATTGGGATTCGTATTTAAATTAGATCGGATTTGAGAAAGCAATGGAATCCTAAATGTAGTAAATAAAATAATTAAGAAGCTAATCCTCAACAATTGTTGCGGACAATTGTTGAAAAACCAGAAATATTAATTTTACTTCCAAATGTAGGGAATTAAAATTAATATATTTTTTTGTAAAAAAAAATTGAAATAATAAAAATTGTAAAAAAAAAAAAAAAAAATCATATATACAAAGATTGAAAATAATTAAATTGTAACATATATACAAGAAAAAAAAAATCAGAAACAGGAGAAACAGGGGGAAATCCACTCTATCAAAAGGCAAAAGGATATTTTAGACCATTTCTTCAGGAGTTAATCCACGTTGTCTCAAAATGGTTGGCAATTTGGTGGAAAAAACTATTGGAATGATATATTTTTTATAACCAAATACCACTGCTTTTTTTATCATACCTTTTATCCAATGATTAGGAAATATCCAATCCAGAAGTAAATTAACTACCTGTAAATAAAAAAAAATAATAATAATAAAATTCAGAGTTTAAAATTATTTATTTAATAGTTATTTAAAAAAGAATGATTGATACATACAAAATCTAAGAACATTTTAGATAACTTATTATAAACCATATTAAGAGTTACTGGTTTTAATGTTCCAAGAAAATATGCAGCCACTTCTGGGTAGTCTTGAAAAATCCAGGTAAAGAAAGGCGGAACCATGCTTTCTTTACGTCGCATTTTTTCTTCTAAATCCCTTGCAGAGCGGATATCCAAATAGAACGATACCAAATGTTTCAAATCATTTACTACTGTTTGCCCTGTTTCTGATTTATAGTAAACATAACAACTATGAAAAAATAAAAATAAATTATAAAAAAGTGATGGCAACCCAAGTGCCAACACAAATAGCGAGCCAAAGAGGAATCCAGCAAGAAACCATGCAGACCGGCTGCAAGATAGAGGAAAACGTGAGTAATGGAGAGGAAGAATGTGAAATCTTTTAATGTTAGCCATTTTTCTATTTGCCAGCAAACAGTAAAAATATGTTAAAAATTTCAAAGACTTTACAATATTTTGAAAATAAGTAAAGTGCCGTTCAATTTTCGTGAAAATGACATCTATATATACCTTTTTGCTAGGGTTACATAATTATGAGTCACAGACCGTAACGTGGTACTGTCACCTATTTACTCATTCAATGTGATTTACTCGTTCAACGCGATAACACAGTAATTATCATGATGTAATTTTTAGTAAAAATTATCAGACTCTCAATATTAATCAAAAAGTATTAGTAAAATTTTTTCAAAGAAAACTGTATTTGATTTTTTATTAAAATAATATTTATTCTAGCTTAATAATTACATTTCAATAGAAATTTACCCAACAATTGATCCTCTGAAAGATACCCTTCTTTTTCCACCTCTTCATCACCATAATCGATTACTTCATATTGTATTTCCGATTCTTCTATTTGGTTTTCACACTGCTTGTACTTTTTCATAAACTTCTCTGGTCGTGCTGTCAGAATACAATTGCTGTACATACTTAACATGATAGATTTATCGTCAAAAAATTTTCTTGTCGAATCGACCGTAATGATGTACGCCAATTGATGATCATGCCGGAACATTTCCTGCAAAGGTGCGATAGGGCAAAGCAGTTTATGTTGATCATCTTTTTCCATAAAGTCTTTAACAAATTTAGCAGCGAAGAAACCAGTATCCAGATGAACTGAAGAAAAGTCACGTATGAATTTGCTTAGAAATTCTGCCAACCATTCCCCTACCCCACCTTCGACATATCCATCACATTGTTGATATACACAAACAAAATATTCATAAATGTATTGACTCTCATCTGGTCCACCTAATGATCTTTTAGTTACAGAACACTCCCGTTTTGGAATACGTTTACGAATAAAAGTAATACTTCGTGTTCCCATGATTAATTTCAGCAGTGTAGCTCTCTTTAATATTGTAGTTTTCGATTTTTAATTAAAATTTGTAGAAATGAAAAACCAAAAAAAAAAAANTGATATACACAAACAAAATATTCATAAATGTATTGACTCTCATCTGGTCCACCTAATGATCTTTTAGTTACAGAACACTCCCGTTTTGGAATACGTTTACGAATAAAAGTAATACTTCGTGTTCCCATGATTAATTTCAGCAGTGTAGCTCTCTTTAATATTGTAGTTTTCGATTTTTAATTAAAATTTGTAGAAATGAAAAACCAAAAAAAAAAAAATTTTTTTTGATTTCACATGGCAAAATTATGTCATTTTCAAATGATCCTAAACAAAAAATCACATGATATGCACTTACGTGATCAATATATTCGTCACCTATTTTTTTTGTGGTTACGGATTAGTCAGACTAATGTGATTCGGTGTGATATAATTATGACAGATACAAAAAGTAATTCACCATACATACTAACTTTAAAATCAATCATCATTACGATTAATTGCGATGCTTTATTTTTTCTTTAATGACTTAAAATGAATGTTGAGTTGAATATCTACTTTGTATTTTTTTTATTTTTATTTTTTTTTTTTTTGAAGGTAAATTTTTAAAAATTATTTACATAAAGTTTAATTACTAAATAAATTATCAAAAAAATTCTCTTGTCGACCGTAATGATATACACCGTTTGATGATCATACGCCAATTGATATCTTTTTTTTACGAAGTCTTCAACAAATTCATATGAATTCAAAAAAAATTATGTATGAATCTGCAAAGAAACTCTACCAGCCATTCACCTACACCACCCATCACATTATTGATACATACAATACAAACGACTCTCATCTGGTTCTTTTAATACGTGCAGAATAAGCCCCTTTTGAAATACGTTTACGAATAATTTATTTATTAGATTTTTCCACATGGAAAATTAATGAAATCATTTTCGTCATTTTAAAATTAATAAACTCATGCTACATACTGTATGTGCCGTAATTCTTATTTGGCAGATTTTTCCTATAGAAAGAAAAAATTGAAAGGGCTCGGATATTTGATGTAATAAAGTAATGATTGCTTCATTCAAGAGGAAAATAAATTTGAAAAGATGGATTTTAAACAGGAAAATAAAGAAATATTTCAAAATTGATGTCAAAATAACAACTTCAATGTTTTCTGATGCTATTTTATAGAAAAAATATTGTTTATTTTTATTTTTTTTATTTTTATTTTTTAATTTTTAAGGAATACAGCAAAGACATAGGAAAAAATCACGGGAATAGATAAACAAAGTTATACTATCGTTACATAATTACTACTCTATATCTATATCTAGTTAAAACCTGACAGCTGCTAATTAGAAGAAATTAGCCTAAGCTACTGTATGAGGGAAGGGGAAAAAAAGAGGTTTAAAAGGAACATTAAAATGAGAAGATAATATATAAAATTGTTCTATATTCTGTAAATTAATAGAAGAAAAAAAAGAAATATTATCACGGTGGAGTAACCAAGTACCCGCATGTAAA
>QKYT01000510.1:70057-87599 GCA_003550305.1 Glomus cerebriforme | reverse complement strand
AAATTTATTTCATATAATTTTTCTATGATTGTTTCATATATAAATGGCGACGTGCCCGAGTGGTCCAAGGGGCCAGGTTTAGGCCCTGGTATGGAAACATGCGTGGGTTCAAACCCCACCGTCGTCACATTTATTCAATATTTTTTTCTAATATGTAACGCCTGTAACGGGTAGTTACATGTTTATGCGGGAATCATGCGCCAGAATTACAGTTTGTAATTTTTTTTTTTTTAATATCTTGACACTTGCATTATGCATATTAGTATGATAAATTCATACAGTAAAAATTAAAATAAATTCTTTTTTGCAGAAGCAGCATTTCACCTGTTTGGACGTGATATATCACTATTATACTCATTATATCTACTACTATAAATAAGATTGGATGAGAATTTATTTTCTTCATGGTTAGAATTGCTTGTAATACGTATACATTCAAGTTTTTGTGTACCGAATTTAACTGGTTTTTTTTTAAATACAGGTTTTTCCGTGATTATTTGCAAGATTAGAGATTAACTTTTTTTGTACGCAAGATTAAGGTTTAATTTACAATATCACTGCAAACTTAATTTATCAGTTAATCATAATGAACCCATTCTAAGATTAACTCGCATATAACACCAATGATTTCAATGATTTATACAAATAAATACAAATATCATATGATGTAATAGAATTTTTTTCCCGCCAAATTTCAATCAGTTTGTAGATTTGAAGGAACGCTAAAAAGATTTACACGGTAAAATCCTTTATATGTATTCGTTAAAATATTTATTGGAAATTCACCAAGACATTAAGATAAACGGATAGGCCAGCATTGATCGTCGAATGTGGGGTTTGAAAAAGGAACGCCAACTTGCATCAAATTGAATATTCATCTAAATTTTTCACACGAAAACTTTTATGCAGGAATTAAATCTTTTTTTTTTCCCATATTGTAACACAACTTAAAATTAATAATCATATTAAAGAAAATTTTAAAGACTGAAAATTCATTATATACAAAGGATGATATGGATATAGTTGAGAATTTTTTTTTATTCAATTGTTCGTGAATTTTTAATAATCTGCTTATTTCCAAAAAAAATTATTCAAAGCTTATTCCAAGAGAAAAAAAGGAAAACGAAAGAAAAAAAAATGTTCGGAATCTTATTGTTATTTTCAATGAGAAAATAATAAAAGCTTAATTTTGTTGTGTTCAAATTACTGAGCACAGCTTATACGATAATCCCCATCGTCACCCTGTTTCGTAACGATCCATTTCAAGTGTTCGGGGTTAACCCATTGTTGCATATCCTCGGGTGAAATTTTGTCCATACCAATGTGTTGCAAAATGTGCGCATCTTCAAGTATAGTGGGTTGATGAGGATGGAAGGAAAGGATTTGAGAAAATCTATAAAGTTAAAAAACATAATAATGAATTAATTATAATTTGATTTGAGGCATGTAACTCAAAATTTACAAAACAAAAATATTCGGTAAACTTCTTTTTACCCGTCTTGACCATTTTGACATTCAATGGTTGTTCCTCGTGGACAATGTAACAACTTGAACGGAAGATGCAATTCTTTTTCAGATTTTAGTTTGTTATTCGATACTCGATAAGGATTATGCCGTTTATTTCTTTTCACGAGATTACGAATATGAAGATGCTATGAAATGAATATACATCGTTGTTGAATTAGTTATATTATAAAATTTAATCTGCACATATTTTGAGGAAATAAAATAGTAAAAATAACTTACTCGAGCTAATTTATCCTGGAAAACAACTTTAGCTTCATCCACTTGTTTACACAAGCGTCGATTAAGTCGCTAAATATTTTTAATGTTATAAATACTTCTACGATATTCATGAAATCGCATAAAAAAATTCATAATTTACCTCCAATTCTCGGAGTTCAGATTTTTGCCTTTCAATTTCAGCATCTGTCGTCACAGACGATTTTGCCGAATTCGCACCATTTTTTTGACCTGGTAATCCTAACCACCTAATTTCTTTTTTATCTTTTGCTATAATGTCCATTGCCATCAATACATTTAAAGCATCGTATACCCGACGTCTAATATTTTTTTGATCCACTTTTTGCTACAATGACAAACACCAACATATTGACGTAACGTTTAATAAATATTTAAATATTCGACGGAATAAGAGAACCCAATGGAAATACTTACTCCACTTCCATGTTCTGACATCTGAGCTGCAAAGTCTTCAGCAAGTTCATCTGCAACCTAATGCATCAAATACAACACAAACAAAATTAGAGTTGTACATAACACAAGAATTGACATTATTGCATAAATTAAAAGAACATAGAATCCGTGCGCAAAGACATTCCACAGTATTATTCTTTTTTCTCTTAGAAAAACGCGTAATCTATTCGTTTCTTCATTACTTACCTCGTTATAAGTTGTCACACCTTTTAATTCGACTTTATCACACACTTGCTTGCTAAAATGTCTAAGACCTTTGTTTTGTCGTAAAATTTGTTGCTGCGGAACTTGTTCACCTAACATACTTCCAGTATCACTACTGTCATTTGTTGTAACCGGAGAGCTTTTGGACGAGCTCATCGCGTTAGTCGTGGGCACAATGTGAAGTGAAGAAAGACATGGTGTAATTCCACTGCTACGAAAATTATATATGTATGTATACATATATATTTTAATTGAACCATTTTGTTTAATAAAAATTTTGTTAGTGTTCGATATCGTTAAATTAAAAAAAAAACTACTATAGATAAACAAGTAAAAGAAGAAAAGGCATGATAATGGAGCTCATATTTCTAGATCATAATATTCAACTCCCAGAAAGATCAACAGGAGGGAGGGGAATAGAGCAGGAATTATCTTAACTATTTATTTAATTTTCGCTCTCTCCTCTCAAATGCTTTTCAGGCCCACTCATTGCCTTTTGTTTTGTTTTATAAAGAGGGGGCAACACTCACCTCTCTTGACAAATATTATTACAACTACCATTACTGTCACCATCTTCACTATCTCTATCCCCTTTCTCCCTCCTGTCATCAAATCTTGGTCGTTTAATATTGATCTGTTCTATTGGCTGTCTATCCTTTCTATAATCATCATCGTTGCTTTGCAAAATTTGAGATAATGTTGAGGGTCTACGACGCATCTGTTGCATAATGGTTTTTGCAGGTGGTGCTGTAGATAAATTCATATGACCAAGCTTTTGCTGTAAATTGAACTGTTGTTGAATAGTATCCTGCTGTTGAAGAGTAAACCTGTTTAAAGTTGAGGGTGGCGTAAAGGAACCAGCTGATAACGGCGACGACTCTGACGTGCCATACTCCATGATATGGTAATTAGGTTCACTACTACGTCGAACCTCAAGACGTGGTCTAGCAAATGAAGGCGAATGACGCCCTCTAAGTTGAGGTGATACCATCACGTTATTAGAAAAATGTAAATTACTATTTCCTGATGTGTTAAAGCCAGTAACTATATTGGTTGACGTGTTGATTGGAGGAAGAATGTTGTTTGGGGTAGTCTGGTTTTCAAAACTCTTTGAAATAAATCTTTGTTCTGTCACTGCCGGCGAAGAAGTGGAATAAAAATAAAATTTAGTTTGATTATTACTTATGACGTGAGCACTCGGGTCACTAGAATAAACACAATGCCGAGGTGGTGCAGTATGCACCGGCGCGGATAGATTTGGGGGTAATAAAGTAAAAGGTGGTGTGGCCATTTTCAAAATGTGCAAGGAACCGATATTAAAAATCAAATTACGAAAAAAAAAAGAAAAAAAAAAAAAGAAAAGGATAAAAAAAAAATTTATTTTGCCAGAAATTTATATATAATGTTCAATTTTTTATTTTTGAGTAATATTTATAGTTATATACACACTCCCTTTATAAATCTATAATAAGGCGGGAAATTTTTGATAAAGTGTTCTTTATAATTATGAACGCTTTAACAAGTAAAATATAAAAAATAATACGAAAACAATACACAAGAAGCCATGAACTCGGCACGACTTCAAAAAAAAAATATATTTTTTTTTTGATATTATATGTATAAAGATAATATATATATAAAAAAAAAGAAAAAAAAAGAAAAAGAAAAAAAAAAGAAACGGGAAAGCGGATTTAAGAAGACCGAAGATGAAGAAAGGGAGTGTTTGTAATAAAAAAATTTTTTAAATCAACATATCATGTATATCATCAAATATGGTTAAAAACCCTAAAAAAAAAATAAAAAAAAAAAATTATCTAAGAGGACGATAGGAGAAAAAAAAATTTAGAGTTGATGATGCCTGAGAGTAACGTTGATTTTGGTAAAGTCACTTGGCGGGTTATTTAATTTTACAGTGTATAAATTTATTATATAAAAAACCCGTTTAAAATTGTCTGTGTCCCTATTATGAAATTATATTGATGATGCGACGAATTACGATTCTATTAAAAGTCTATGAATTGTGTGTTACTATTTAGATCATATAGATTTTTAGATTAGGGTTATTAGCAGTTTAGCACGCTAAACATAAAAGAAATCAGTCACACAGATCAGGTTTTCATTATCGATTAAAATTACTGCAGGGGGGGCTTATACAGCTTACTACTAAACGTCAAACTTTTATTGCATTCGCCCCTCTTTTCAATCAATTTTAAAATTCAAAGTTATACCTTTTCTCCCCGCTTCTACTTTATAACAAAGAACTTGAATGCACTTCTCACATGCAAAAGCCCCATTCTCTCGTGAAATGTCCTTACAAACAGCTCTCTTTTCCCGTATATGCGCTTCTCCACACAGACTTGCATAAGAAAAACAAGAAATACGGCGTCGGAAGAAAACTAAAACAGTTTATATTTTCTTTGAAAAAGTTTTATACACAAAGAGTTTATCTTGTATAAAAGGCAAGAAACAAATTAAAAAAAAAAAGGCGCAATAACAGACTATACAAAGGATATTCGGATACTAATTGTTTAAAAAAAATTATCATATCTACGATTGTGAATCATAAATCCTTTTACGAACCAACCCTAGCCAAATTTGGTGTCATTCACCAAAGACTTCCCGGAGATGACCATTTGTATTCTTTAATAATAAAAAAAATATTATGTTCCTTCGATCTTCATGTATTCCCTTTTGTCAAAATGCGGAGTTCGCATTCTTACCCCATTTGATTAAAGTAAAGATCCATAATAGGAAAAGTTATTAAAAATAATAGAAATAATAATAAATTTAAAAATCCCTTGATACCCTCCCAAAATTTCCGCAAATTACTACTAAGTGCGCAGAATTAACTAGAAACATTCGTAAGTGGGTTAGAGACTGAAGACTTGCCATTGACAACATGTTTTGCCGACTTTGTTTGAGGTTTAGGCCTATGAGTATCTACCGCGTCGATATCAACTTTGTATCTAAACTCTGTACATTCGTATGCTTTTGGAGTTAATTTAATTATTGTATGTAGAGGAACCTTAATATACGGCAAATCATCATGAGGTAAGTTGTGGAAATATGCGTAAATGCATCTAAGAATAGCCTGATGCCCAATTATCAAGATATTTTGTTGTCTTTCAAGTTCCATTATAACTGGTTCCAAACGAAGGACAACATCTCGGTAAGACTCAAATTTGACAATATTACCGAAAAAAAAGAGTAAAGTTTTTAGTTGAACAATGCAAGGTATTGTTCCCGTTTTAATATATATATATATATATATATTTTTTTAAAAAAAATAAATAAGTAAATAAAAAAATAAAATAAGCAAATCCTAACAATGAAATATATTGTATTTTAAATGAAAGTTTTTTTTGAACACCTTACCTCACCACCACGATATCGGTAGTTAAATTTATCTTCATCTCGGTTAGCATAATCTTCGGGGTATTTCTTCTATAGCAATAATAATATTTATTAGTAAAGAATGAACCTTCAATCTATAATAATTAATATTGGCTCATATAAAACGAAATATTAACCCAATTGGGATAATCTCCATTTCAATAAAACTTTAGTTATTGAACAGTTTTTTAATTCGGTTCATTCAAAATTTATTATTTTCCTATTTCAATGGAAAGTTAGATAGAACCCAACACACCTCAATTTCTTCATATGTCATTCCATCACAAACTCCTGCATCCAACTCGTCTAATGCCTTCCATTGTAATTTTGGGTATGGCAACTGCTCGGCGGTTTGTATTGTTCTCCTCATTGTAGATGTCCAAACCTGCAAGAACAAAAAAAAAAAAAAAATTTAATAATATCAGTCTATAGATAGATAAATTAATTGAACAAAATTGAAGACTAGACAGACTAACCTAAAAATAATAATAATGAAAATTTTTTCACATACCGTCAATGGTTGGTCTCCCAAATGTTTATGAATTAGTTTTGGTAATTCGTTTGCATATTTACGACCACGTGGTGATAGGTCGGAATCACCGCCAATTTTACCCATTAGATTAAAGATGCTCTCCCCATGCTAATATCAAATAGTGTGTTTTTGTTTTTACCGCCAAAAAAAAAATTTTTTTAAAAAAAAAAAAATTACTTAATTCTCCATTATAATTTGATTCTGTAATAAATATCCATTCTACCATAAAATTCTTTTTTCGATTGAATTTAAAAATCAAGTATATTTACCCTGCTGAAGAAGATGCTTCTAGGCAAAATATGTAAATTCATCAGATAATAAACAACTCGACTCTGTAGGTATCCTTGAATCATGTTAATCACCACTTGACTTCCAACATTAATGAGTTTGATATAAGTGTAATCGCTTTCTGTAATAGTTTCATATGCATCTTCATAATGAGAAATTCTAGCGCGGAAATCCTCAGCTGCTTTTTCAGGGTCCATATCCTTATAATCGGGAGATGATAATTTTACCTCCATTATATTTTGCAAGATGAGATTCTCGTCCTGACAAACTGATTCAATAAACATGACCAGAATATCATGTTTCTTGCAATTATCTAAAAGAAAGGAACGTCTATCCCGAGTGGAATTGGTAGCATCAAATATAGCTACTGTGCCATTTTCATCTTCGAACCATCTTAACATATCTTTAAGAGCTTCAGCAGCTGCTTCCTTACGCGCAATCTCACCTGCCTCATTGTTGGGATCGAAAAACGAATGCATCTGATGTGCACCATGAAGTTTACGACGATAATTGCCAACATTAAAAACTCTTGTCGATATGCTTAACCATTGAAGATATCGGCATACTATCAATTAGGAAAAATGTAAAACTTAAATACGAATTGAAGTATGCGCCTCATTATATGATCGTAATGTAATAAAGTCAATTAACTAAAAAAAAAGAATTGTTTTTTATAAATACCTTTTTGTGCAATATAAGTTTTACCGCGAGCGGGAAGTCCCACCATCTATATGTAAAATAGAATGTGTGAAATGTAATGGCAAACTAGCTCGCACGTGTTATTCGAATAATGGCAATTAAAAAGTACGGTCGTTCGACAACAATCACGTTCGAAACGTATTCAAACATACCACACAAGCGATCCGCGTATCTATTTATAGAAAGACAAAAATAAACCGAAAACATTTAAACTTATTTGAACAAATTAGGAAAAACCCATAATAAAAAAACTCACTTGAACTCATAATTAACAGTTATACGTTATTATCCGCTTTGCCAATTAAACAAATAAATACTAAAGAACAAAGAATATAACGAGTAGATACGATTATTTAAGTAAAAGAATTTTTTATTCTTACGTTCTTTACGTTCTGATATTGCAGAGTGGACAAAAGCAATATATATCACAAGATCATTCGATATTTGTTGTAACAATAATTTTTTTTTTTTTTTATTGTTATTAATAACCACGAATTATACAAGTTAATTAATCACATTGATGATGAATTTTTATGGTAAAAGCTGTTCTTATTATATATTATTATATAAAAAATAGTAGGATACTAATTAGGAAACGCTGATTATTAACGACTTATAAAGTAATCAATACTGTTTATAATAATTAATAATTTAGATTTTCTATAAAAATAAAATATTAGTACAAAAACTATTTTTTGCAAATCACACCTTCTCAGAATAATTTCATTCAAAGTTGGAACCAGATAATCTATTGGTTTTGTCTATACTTAAATTTCTTCCTGCTCGACTATTTGGTCTACTTAAGCCTGTAGTTCCCGCTATTACACTTGATGCCGATGACATATCAGTAGATGAATTATTGCTATTATGGCCTAAATTAGTATTAATTGTAGGTAACGTAGAATTTCTAGATGACGTTGTTGACATTGGAAACGATGGAAAGCTAAATGGTCTTGTGGATGATGTTGTTTGATATCTTATTTGCTCTGTTGAATTTGGTAATATTGAATCTGCAGTTTCATATTCAGCAACTTTATCATCATGTTCATCTTCCATCCATCCTAAGTTTGTAGTTGATTTTGATCCACGTCCTAGAGAATAATTTGGATTAGTATTACTTGATAGTGACATTCCAGAGTCATTAAGAAATCCTCCATTATTTGAACCTGATTGTCCTAAACTTATACTGCTAGCATTAATTCGTTCTCCTGAACGACCATTAAACTTTCCAAGATTTGTTAAGCTACTATTTCTTGATTGTAATCCAGTTAATGACAAATTAATTGGGGTCGAAAATCCTTTATCAGTAACCTCATTAGGTATTATACTATCCCCACTTAAACGCTTTTTATAACGTGTTGAAGGGAATCCATAAGGCGAAAATTGTGACGTTTGTTCTGTAGGAGATGACCCTTTCTCTAAAATAGGTGTAGCAGGTGTTTCAGTAATTGTGACTACTGAATTTGAACTAACATCAATAGATGGTGCTTGTCGAAAATGTTTCATTTCTTCTCCATCATTCCCTGATGCTACTGTTACCGATACATCTTCACTCGAATCATCTCCTTTTTTATTGAAAAATCTTCGAAATGGCGATGTTAATTGAAGAAATTTCCATCTAAAATAACTTACAACTCCGTTAAAATTGTTCACAATACGCCAGGAAGAGAAACCCGCAGAAGGATATTGGCCCCCTTCCAATCTCCCATAATCTGGTCCTCCATCTCTTGCCCCTCTTCGCATTGAAGAAAGAAAATGTAAAAATCCAATACTCATTCTTCTTCCCTTTCCAATTCCATTCTTGCGTAAACATGTAAACCAGATAAAAATTAATAAAATTGCTAAAATTGAAATTCCAATCATCCATTCAACTAAATAATTATAATATCCAAATAAGCCATGACCTTGAGGTTGAGGTGGAGGATGTGGGTGTGGACCCCATAGTAAAGGAATTGTACCTGATGCCTCCATAACCATTTTTCCCAAAGTCCAACTAACTTGTACATCATTAATATTATTAATACTCTGAAAAGGTGGGGTTTTCTTTACTTTATCTATTAATTTATTGTCAGAATCGATCATAACATTGTCAATTATCCTTGGAACTCCAATGCCTTCATGCAACACGTTTACTATCCATGCAGCCTTAAAACATTGCATTTCCAACCTTGTTAAATCTATTTCTTTGCCCCATATATTTGATTTATAATAATCATTGACTATATTATCCCATTCTCTTGCACAATAATCATTTGCTTTCTTTTCAAATTCTGAGAAATTCCAAATTCCACCTAACCCAAAAACATCATGAGTAGAATACCAATATTCTGATATACCTATGAAATGATTAACAGAAAAATCAATTTTTGGTGTGTGAACACCATTAAATAAACAAGGATCATCCAGACACGTAGCAGTTTTATTTAATAAAGGGTATGTAAATTCAAGACATTGATTAAAAGAACCAATCCCTTGAAGGGTATAATAAGGAGGTGGAAGTGAAGTATCTGTAAGAAATAAATTAACAGGTAAACAAGGATCTTTGAGTAAAACAGTTGGTTGTTCACGAGATGATTCTGGATTAGCAATCTTTTCATGTGTTGCCGTGTATTTTCGAATATTTTCTTCTATATATCGACGTCTTGCTTCGTTCGTTCCAAATCCTAAAAATGTCGTAACAAATATATCATAGTCCATTCTTTTTCCATCCAAAGTATACAATGTAACTTTGGTTAAATCATCTGCATGTTTTTTTGATTCTAATGAATTTGGTTCAAAAGCTATTTGTGTACTAGCACCTCCCATATCCAAAAATCCATAAGTTGTGGTATGTTTAATTATCTCAGAATTATCACTTTCATTATTAAGTTTCTGTGATTGAATCATATGCTCGTTCCCACTGTCATTATAAAATCCATTCATTAAATAATTAACTGCCAGCCATCCATAAATTCCTTCCCATTCTCCTGAGATTACTTGTACGTGATCTGAGCATTTATCAATTTTGAAAACATAATTAAACATGATGTAATCACATGCATTTTGAAGAATTGCTTGTTGTTGTGATGATGGTAGTAATCGCATTCCAGCAGTAGCTAATAAATATATTGGTGTCTGTGTTATCTCATCCGATGGCACCACTTGCTTTGCAAAATCTAACAATCTTTTCAAATGTAATTCTCCCACTTCTGCTGGATTTGTTGCAAATGTAGATATCCCTAAAAAAAAATTAAAAATGAGTTACAAATATAAATTTTAATATTCTATATTTTCACTTTCCACCTTCTGTAAAAAAGGGATCAGAATTTTATTTATATTTAAATAAAATAAATTATATATTTATTTTCTTTACGAAAGTTGAAATGGAAAAAAGAAGTTGTTCCCGATTCTATACCTGGTTCAACTTTTAATTGCCAATTTAGTCCAAACTCATCTCCTCGTTCAATTGTTGGCAAGATGTGAAGTTCACTTTCATTTTTTCCTTGTCTAATAAACCCATGTTCTTTCCAAGAGTAAATTTGAACTCGAGAACCAGAACTACCAGCGTCTATAACAATCCCAAAGTTTCTGTTAGAAAACCAAGAAATTGTAGGTGGCATTACTCGTATTTTATTATATTACAATTTTTTCTTAAAAAAAAAAAAAAAAAAATATAACATTATAATTTATATATATAATACAACTTTTTTAAGTTGAAAGTCGATTTTCTTTTATAAAGAGGATCTGTTTCACCATTTCTTATAATGGCTTTGATAAATTAAAAAGAGATAATTTTCCATTGTAGCACAAAATTTAAATTAAGCTGAAACGTATAAATTTTTTAATGGATTCTTTGGTAGAATTCGCACAAATAACTGTAAAAAAGCCATCTTTGAGTCGACAACAATTAAATATTGAAACAAAAATCTGTCTAATACTCCGAGAATTATTTAGTAACGGAATTCGACTGTAAAAGTTCTCCACCATAATTTATTGAAATTTGTAATTATTCGTATGATTGTATGTTATTCGCCCGCGACAAATTTCTTTTACAGCTTCAACCCGAGGCTTAAAATCTTATTAAACAATGCTAAACCAAAATAAGTAAAAACAAGCCACAAAAAAAAACATTCACGCGTTCCAAAATTCGTTTTTTCACTGCGCATAAAGAATCTCTAAGCCAACCATATTTTATTTAATTTCTTTACACAAATAAATTAAATTGTTCTCATAAAAATGACAATGCAAATAAATTAATTTTAACAATTTTAGCTATCAGAACATCAAAGACACTAATTAGATAACTTATTTTTCATCTTTCACTTCGCTAATATTATTTAAATAAGCCGCCAAAGGTTGTGACATCGCCGTGATTGGCCTTCCACTGAATAAAGCTTCAGTGACGACATCCGCCGTCAATTGCGATAACCTATTTTTTTTTTTTCAAAAAAAAAAGATTTAATAAAATCTAAATAATTGATTCTAAAATGAGAATAGTTACCATTGTTTTTGTTCAGATGAAAGTTGTGGTTCTTCTGAACTATTTGTCAGTGCCTTAATAGCATCGAAGTGTAACTCGACACGCGATTTATATTTAATAAAATGTCCACCAGCTTGATTGAGACAATGCTAATAAATAAAAAAGAAGCAAATTTTAACAAATGATTAAAATAATAATGATAATAGTAAATAAAAAAATAAATTACATATAGCAATGCGAGTTGATGTGCCATATATTTGTGATTTGTAAGTTTTATATCTTGTTGAAGTTGCAATGAGATTGAAACAAGTTGATTGTGTACATTCATCTCATGGAAATGTGCTATAATTTAAATTTTAGAATTAAAAATAAATAAAACAATTATTATGAATCTGCAAATTTGAAGAATTACCTAAAGCGTCAACTTTCCCTGAGGCAAGGTTAGGTACAACTAAACGCTTCGCAGATTTCGGAAATAATAACGCGAGTCCAAGTTCTGTGAGGTAAGTCTATTGTAAAATACTAATTAGTCAAATCAAGTAATTAATTAAACTACTATATGTTAAGCTAAACCTTACTTGAACATCTTTTTTTACTGATCCATCTTCCTCGAAATGCAATAACGAAGCTTCTAAAACGGAAATTGTATTATCAATCTCTGTCATATTATATTTTTGCTAAAAAAAGATTACGTTACGAATTAATATTACGTTTCCAAAAAAAGGCAATCGTTCAAATTTATAGATTTAAAAATCCCAATTATGCGAATACAGTTTTATCATTTATATATATCGTTCAGCAACCCACTTTAAAACATTACCAGTTATGGACTCGATTGAATTGAGAAAACTGCACATTCATCAAAATCCGACTTAATTATTTTTGTTGTTCTTACAACATTATCTTTCACCACACAAACCTGCTTCAAGTTCTGCACACCAGTTTCCGAACTTGCAAGCATTTCCTCTTTACTCAACAACACTTCCAGCCTTGCTAACGCGTTTAAAATTTGTAATCCTATTCGTTTTTTACGAGATCCCGGTTTTATAATAAGTGGTTCATGTAAGCGTATTTCAACTAGAAAAAAAGAGGAAAGTTCAATAGACAATGTTAATTTGTTGGGGAAAAAATATATTCTTGCCCCATTACCTTCTGAAACCGAGTTAATATTGTTTAGACTAACAAGTGGTGGTGTTGTCTTGAATTTGCTCATTCTTATATTATTCTCTTTAAATAAATAACTTTTGAGAAGTTTACACTAGACGAATAAATAATATTTAAGGAAAATCGTATATCTTTATAATTTTGGCCAGAATTGCATCACGTTAATACATCACATGATCGATAGTAATTGCTAAATACTTTTATTAATTAAAACTAGGAATATTTATTTTTACTGTAAATACATTCATCTTTTGTACTTTTTCATTAAGTATATGAATCTTAAGCTTAAGAAGAGATCAAAACCAAAATTGCCAAGTTGAAAAATAATCAATGATTAAAGTTTGCAACAATTATGCTTGTATATGATATATAAAAGTTAGTATGTTTAGCACAATCCATTCATTATTCTAATAACATTTTCTATGAAAAAATTAGGGATTGAGTCAGATTGGCATTTTGAGTTGTGAGTTGATTGAGTTGATTTCAATCATTTTCTGTTGCTTTTTAATATTTGAGACATCATAAAGTCACATACCACCTGGTGAATGAAATGTTATTAATTATTACAGTATCTGTTATGGTAAAGTATATAAAACAAATATATTGGATTGATGATAGGTACTTATAATTCTCTGCCAATTTTTAATTTTCGGCCCATTTCGAATAATTTTTTATTCAAGATGGGGCGAAAATTAAAAATTATGGGTACTATTGATCTACATATAAAAAAGCCGTCAAACGGTTTTTTTGAACAATTTTATTATTATAAAATAATGTTGTATATAATCCTTATTTTAATATTATCTTTCACAATAATTAAATCCTTTTTTGGCTATAATGTTCCTTCACTTTCGAAACTCAAGGGGAAAAATGTTATAATAACAGGTGCTAGTACGGGAATTGGAGAAGAAATGGCATACATATGTGCCAAGAATGGGGCTAATATAGTAATAGCATCTCGTAGAACAAATCTTTTAGAAAAAGTTGCGTCTGAATGTAAAAATATATCTCAGAATCAATCGATAAAGATTGTTACATGTGATCTTAAACATGAAGAAGATTGTGAAAATTTGATAAATTCGTCAGTCGAATTCTTTAATGAAATTAATAATAAACCTGAAATAGATATTTTAATATTAAATCATGCAATGACATTGTTTGAACATATGGAATTTAATAATCCAAAATTAATGGTGGAAAAACTTCGAAATATAACAATGTCAAATTTAATTGGATTTGCTACATTATCTCATTTAACTATACCTCACATGATTTCTAAAAATAACAACAAAAAAGAATTTAAATCAATAATTGTATTATCATCATTAATGTCCATAATTTCATTGGGAATGTCATGGGCATATTCCACTTCAAAAGCAGCAATTAATTCATATTTCATTTCATTAAATGAAGAATTAGAATATCAAGAATTACATAATCAAATCAAAATTACTTTATGTCATTTAGGATCAATTAATACCATTACAATGAGAAGTCATACAGATAAATATTTCCAAAAATGGTTAGTTGACTATATGGTTTTGAATGTTGAACTAACCGCAAAAAATATCTTGCAAAGTGGATTAAATGGACAAAAAGAATTTTGGTATCCTAGTTATGGTATTTTGCTTAGATATGCTTATGGAATCTTTCCAGGGATAATGAGAAGAATTGGTTTTTGGATTCAAAGATATCTTATAACAAATTAGATCATAAAATTACAATTCAATGATTTCAAAATTTGTTGAAACTTTTTTCAACAAATGTTCTCCATACACGACGGGCTCATGATGTTTCACGGGATCAATTTGTAAACAAGGCTTAAGTGGTTCTATTTTAGCATCGAAATTAGGTTCATAAAAGAACGGAACACTAAAATTTTTTAAAAAAGATGAGTTCATTTTTTTTTTTTTAAAAAAGAAAAAACATAATAAAGCATTATAGAAAGATAAAAATACTTACGATACACGATAATTTTCACCCCTGTGAATAACTCTATGAAGAGTACTTTTATATATATCATTCGTCCAAACCTATAATGTTGTCAATATTATTATTGTTATAACAAAAAAAAAAAAAAAGAAAAAGAAAGTCAAATTACATTCAACATGTCACCAATGTTCACCACGAAAGCACCTTGTAGTGGATCCACATTAATCCAATTACCATCTTTTGTTTGAACTTGTAAGGCTCCTTTTGTCTTATCCTTTATAAATAATTAAAAGTCGACATTATAGTTTATGATATCGAACTACAAAAGTAAAAAAAAAAAATAAAGTGTACTCACCTGATTTAGGAAGGTTAAACAACTTTTTTTATTTTTATTACAATTAACGTAAATAATTTGCTTAAGCAAAATTTTAGAAAAAGATTCGTATTTATACATTTACGTACCCATAATCTTAATCGTCAGTTAAAAAAAAAAAAAAAAAAATTAGTTTTAGATATATAGATAACATGAAGCGAAGCGATAACCTATTATTTTAAATATAATTTATCACCTGTATGTTCACCGCAGCTAACGCCTACACGATCTTTGTCAGCTACATTTCTAAGATCCGGATATCCAATAACTCTCATAACCCTAGGACATTTATAAAAATATTAATTCACGTGATTGTAACAAATAATTTATAGTAAACACACACCAAAAAGAATCATTTATAGAATTTTCAAAGAAATTTTCTTCCAATCCTAAACCTAATGCAATGGCACTCATCACTTGAGCGCCCAGTCTCAACATATAATCTATATATTCGTTAAATATTACACGAAATTCGGGAGGATTTTTAGGCCATTGATTTTCACCTCTTAAAGGAAGGTTTTTTAAAACTAACGGATGCGTACGAGGTATCGGTTTATAGAAATCAAGTGCCTAAAAGATTTTTATAAGTCAATTATAATTACATTTATTTGTTAACATTTAACACAAAGAATTACCTCATGCCAATCTTTTTGATATCTTGTAACATTCTCACCAAGTCTTTGATACCCTCTTTAAGTAAATTAAAAGAAAATTTAATAAAAATTTTTTTATAATCCCTTAAAATCTTTCATAAATAATAACAACCTTGCATAATCTTCATTAGCTATACTATATTTGATTTTTTCTTCTTCTGGTAAATGAAAAAATTCATAACCTAATTCCAATACTTTATCAATAATTTCTTGAGGTACATTATGACCTATCAGATAGAAAAATCCAACATTACGACATGCTTCATAAATTTGTTTAGCCGTTTCAAGTTTTCCTGCTTGAGAATTTGAATCAGTGGTGAAAGCGGAAATGTCAATAATCGGAAGTTTGAATTCGGATGACATTTTTTTTTAAAGAAAGAGAGATGATGATTAAAAATTTCAAAAAATTTCTTTTCACAAATTTATACCTGATTTACTATACCCCCTTAACAACGTGAGATATTCATATGAAAAAAATATGAAAAAAAAGATCGACAAATTAAAAATTAGGGGTGTCCATATATATAGGTCAATAAAATTCCCAGGATCAGCTGATAGAAAGATACCTTATCAAAAGTTCATTTACTGCGGAAAACTATCACAATGGTTAAGTTTCTGTGGAGTCTGCAGTCTGTGCGTTTCTTGCTGAAGTAATTTCCCGCCAAATTTCTTCATTTTGTTAGACATTACACAAACGTCATTTATGTCACGTTAAAATACCAGTTCGTACAATACTACAATCTAAGCTGATATGATAAGATACTTTGTTTGTTTTTTACAAATTACCTATCACACATGTACAATTCCCTTGGTTAGAATCTGGGGGATACAGTATTTATATTGTAATTATTTTTTTATCTAATCTTAATCTTTTAGATTTTTTTTTTCTTATCATTTATCATTTAATCTAAAAATAAGAATGTTTATTTATTCGGTCTTTGGTAAATATTAATAATAATTAATAAATATCATTAAACCCAATGAATCGAAACTTTATTTATTTAATTCTCGGAGCTGTTTTCCGTAAATAAACCAAATATACTTGATATTTTTTCCGCAGTGATGATCGATTATTTGATGAATGCCTGATGAATGGTTTGATGAACCGTATGTGAACCGTATGTTATTTTACAATATGTAATTGAAAATCATACTAAGATAAGAATGTCAATCTTATCAGATAAGAAAAAAATTATCTGGGGGGATATTTTTTGACAGCTGCAAAATACAATATTTGAATATATATTAAAAAGGAATATAAATTGATAAATTGTAAGTGGTAAATGAAAAATTTGTTGTTTGTTTCCTAATTCAAATCCACGACTAAAAATAATACTCTATCATTTAATAATAATAATAATAATAATAATAATAATAAAAAAAGATTCATCGCATCAAAAGTTTATCATCAATCTTATCAATTCATTTACAAAGCTATTTTTCATTAGGAAAAGTTTTTGTTGCATTATTGTTGTTGTGTCGTATGTTTTTTTTGAAAATTTCTCCTTTCCTTCAAACCCCTTTTTATATTTGATTTGGTCGAATTTTTTTTCCTATTTATTTTGCTTGTGTTTTCCAATAATTTGTTTCTCATCATTAATTGATATTGACTTTTTTTTTTAAACTAT
>QKYT01000510.1:9481-51523 GCA_003550305.1 Glomus cerebriforme | reverse complement strand
CAAAGAAAATGAGTACTTAGAATAGGGATAGTTACGCATTAGTATAGGTGGGCAAGGCAGTTAGCATTCAAAAAATAAAGATTTAGCTTAGTTGTTATCAGTTTCTTTTATTAAATGTAACAATTTTATTACAAAGGTTCTTTATATCAAGCTTATAAAAAAAATTAATATCATAGTTAAAATATTAATTAAATAAAATAAAATTTTTTTTCGTTGCGCAATTCGAAGTTTCGAAGTCACGTGATATATATGATCACGTGACACCGGTGCTGAGCACCAGTGGTGATAAATAGCAATTCTCAAAAAAGAATTATGGTTAAAAATTACTTTATTTATTATAAATGTATATAAGATTTTTTTTCATGTTTTTTTTTATTAGGAAAATATTCAAATATTTCTTATATTCATAACATTTTACATTTAGTTCACTACAAATTTAAAAACATTTTTTTTTTATCATATTAATCGCAAAATAATGGCTAAATTCAGAGAAAAAGTTTGTAAAATTTTGTCAGCAGATGAAGACCCCCTCTAGCATCGCCCAGAAGATCTGTCACGTAAATTAAATAATTGCTTCCATATACAAAATGTGGTATGCATATACATAGTATACAAAAAAATAAATTATTTTTTTTGCCCATCTTAAGAACCATACCCAGTCCTCATACAGTTATACTATATTTTGGTTAGTCTATATACAGAAATAAATTTAATAAATTTAGTATAACATTAGCATATATAATAATTATATTAATTGATTGCTTTAGCTAATTTATCTATTGAAAATGAATACATGGATTATGTTATGATCTTATAGAATGTATAGTTTTGTATCTTATTTTTTGAGCCTTTCTTTATATAACATTTAACAATATTTGAAACCCTTATAAATCCAAAAATTTGTAAAGGATGTCATCAAACAAAAGGTTTAAATGAGTTTCTTAGTAAAATAATGAAATGAAAGCTATATGTAATGATTTTAGAGAGTGAAATGAGCTTCTAAACAACAAAAACATGAAAAAATATAACTGAAAATATAACTGAAGTACTTTCTCATAAAAAAAATGCCATTTCACTTCAGCAGCTTCCTAGTGTTATTTATAAAAGTCTGTTAGTAGCAGGTGGTATAGAAGACTCTTTGGATGACAATAATATTCAATTTACTATTGAACAAATATTACTTTTGGATGAAGACTCATCAAATACATCAGTGAAGAAAAAACGTGTAAAAAAAATGCAGAGAAAATCATCAGCTTAACTTCAGAAGGAGACGGATATCAATATGTATATCATTCTAAAGCAATATAGAAGTGATAAAAAACTATAACATTTTTTTACTGGTGTAATATATGTACAGAACTGGATAAATATTCAAAGAAGATTGAAGATGAATCTAAACAGCATGATACAGATCCAAGAATTTTTTGTTACAAGTATGATGGATTTATTGTAATAAAAATTGATTATGAAAATGAACTTGTATTTTTTAAGCTAAGTCATGCTTTGTATCCTCGTCTAAACCAAATTGATATTACAGATAATATAAAAGATTTTATTAGTACTAATGTAAAGTTAAACATATCAGAAATATATCATAAAATTAAAGAGTAGCAATTACCAGGCTATAAGTTATTAACTAGAGGATAAGTATATTACTGATGAAATCGACAGACTATATTGGAGTATTGGCAAGATAATAATGAAAGTATTTCTGCATGACTTTTTCTTAATGAAAAAAAATATTCAATCATTTTTCAGATCACAGAACCTATAAAATCTTTTGCTTTTATTACACCATTTCTTTTATTATTTTCACATGATGCTTTTGAAATCATTGTTACAGATGCAACTTATAATACAAATACCTTAAAATATGAACTTTATGGAATAATGGGAGTTATTGATAAGACTGCCTTTTCACTATCATATTGTCTTGTAGCAACTGGTAAAAATTAACCAATTGCTAATATATTGGCAGGATGGTATACAGCACTCATATCCGCTAATCTGTGAAATTGGCCTAAATTAAGATTTTAATAAAAATTTAGCTGTAAAATAGGATTTACATTATACAAACCTAAATTAAATATAAACAGTTCAGAATTATCTGAAAATAAAAAAAAAATTTTTTAATCTATATTTAAAAATAATGATAATAAGTACTTCTTACTTTTCAATTACTTTTCAATTACTTTTTCATTAAGTGAACCAAAAAAGTTTGTAGGCATATATAGCAGTTATTTCTTAAACAGTAAGTAAAAAAAATACATTAATATTTGTTATTTATAGGAAAAAAAATCTTTTTATTTATTTTAACTTTAGTTTTCTTTGTTTTTTTTTGTAAAAATATATGTAAAATAAAAGATATAAGAGTTTCAAAAAGTTTTTTCTTTTTTTGTTTAATAAACTAATTTTATACAACTTACTCATTACTTTTTATTATTGTTTTATTAGATTTATTCAATTAAAGTCCTTAAAAAGCAAATAAATTTTTTAAATAAGGTAAAAGGACTCTGAAATCTTCTTGAAAATATTTTTTTTTTGGTGAGAAATGTAATTTTAAAATATTTTTTATGATGGNTTTTATGTAAATTATATAATCGTTAATTTCTCAGCGTACATGTATGCTAACCAAATGATTTTATATTTATTTAAAAGGTGAAAACTTGCTTCAGCTTAGGAATTAAAAAGCAATAAGATTGGATTACTGTATGTAGAGATATTAATAATCAAGTAAAAAAATTAAAAATTAATACATTGAACGCATTTATTCAACAACCAGTAATTATTTTTGTCTAATTTTGGATTCATTAAATAGGTCTTATTTTCATCTTTCAAATGAATATAAATTCATCCATCTACTATATGTATAATCCAAGATATTCACAATTTTGTCATAAGAATTATATTCCAATTTTATAATTTTAATGTTCTTATATTAAAAAAAATTAAAGTTCAAATAAATAATTGATTTTGCACATCAGATGATGTAGATCCATCATTGTTACATGATTTTTAACATTGCTTTCATTTGGCAAATCCATTTTGTAGATGTAGCACATAATTTCACAAATTGGTGCATATGCTTAAGATAATTGGTGTGAACAATGTGAAAGTTTTTTTAACTGATAAAGATATGGTACAGATCAGTGCTGCAGTATTGGTTTGGCCAAAAGTATGTATTTAGCTTTGTTTGTAGCATATAAAGAGAGCTATAGAACAACACTTATCATCTAAAAAACAAGTAATTCAACTATGATATAATTCCTAAGAAGCATATAAACAATGTTCAGTTATAGATCCTAATTGGCAGCCAATTGCTAGTAATACAAAAATAGGTATTGCAAAAAATCAAAATTGGATAAAAGATACTTTTCATATCAGAAAATTAGGAATTGAAATTAATTTTAATACTTAAGTAATAACAATTGCAAAAGATCAAAATGATACAGAAATCATACATACTGTTTGTCCTTTTGATTGCATTTATAAATTTTATATTTTATTATTAAATAACTATTCTATTAACAATTCATATGAAAAGGAATATTCTAATTCCACACGTGTTGATATGAGATCCAAAATCCATATTATGTGAATTCAGAATCCACTGGATTTCAAATCTACCTACAACATATACAGTATAAGAAAATTATATGAAAAAATAATAATCTTGAATGTAATATTTTGTAAAATTATGTAATTATAAATTTTGCAGATACATTTATAATAACTTTTGAATATATTTTTTTAGGATTTGTAATTTATTATCATAGTGATATATTATCAGTATCATGTGATTCTATAATTCCAGTCAGAATTAAATGATTTATAATGAAATTGCTTTTTCAAAAATCCTATATAACCCAAATTTTGCTTTTTTTTTGAATTATATAATGTTATCTAAAATTTAAATAAGAAAATTTTGCTTAGCATTATAAAATTTAAGCAAAATTAAACATATGATGAATAACATATGACAAATAGTATTTATTATACTAAAAAAATTTTAAGTTTCTAGAATAAATAGTAAAAATAAAAAACTATAATATGATGTAAAGGATGATAAATTATTATATAGTATAAGTCACGTGATATAATAGGTCACATGATAGGAGTGGACATCATCATGATAATAAATTACTTTTTTTTTGAAAAATTTTAATGCTCATCTCAGGTAAAAATCACCTTATCACGTAATAATAACAATAAGTCATATAATATTAAAAAAATTTAAATATCTAATTATTTTAATAAAAAATAATTAATTAATAATATATAAAATATTTATTAATTATAATGATTGAATAGAAACACTTTTATTAATCTTAAAAAAATACTTTACTTAATACTAAAGTATCAAAATTATGCTTTGAAGTTAAAAATAAAAATTTGACTTATAAAAATTTGTATATAAATAGATTCAAACTTGCCAAATAACTTTGCTTAATCTTAAAGTGACTCTTTACTTATTACCAAAGTATTGAAATTACATCTGAAGTCAAAGATAAAAAATCTAAAAGTTATTATTTCATTTTAAAAGTTATCTAAAGCTAAAATATATATAAAAATAGTAGAAAAGTTTTAGCAAATATTCTTAAATAAAAAAAAAGAATAAATTACTTATCATTCTAAAGTATAAAATTAAAATCCAGTTTAAAAGAAAGAAAAAAGAAAAGAAACATTAAAATAATAAAATAAACATAATGTTTATATATTATATTTGTACTAAAATATAATGGGGGATAAAATTAAAATTTTTATTATTAAAATTACTTGAAGTGATTAAATTCAAAAATCATCTGGGGTGAAATTTAATATGATTAATACTTTTTTTAAATATAATTTTTTTTTTTGGAAAATTTTAACGTTTACTCCAGATGAAAATATCTTTCCCAGTAATACCAATAAAAAATCATTTTCATGTAATACATGTTGTGGCAGATGTGGCACTCAATTTTATTGGCTTGATCTTAGATAAATATATTTGTTTTTTTTTCATGTTTTATTATTTTTCCTTTTTCTTTTTTTTTGTATTCACTTTTCGTTTCATTTATATTAATAAATAATTGAATAAAAAGTTTTTAGCAGATATAGAACTAATAAAATATAATTTTTATGTTTTTTTTTTTTATAAAATTACTATGCTACTTTTGTTTTCTACTTATAGCATAATTTTAATACTTTGTTAAATGAAACAGTTCTTGAAAGATTAAGCAAAGTTATCTAGCAGGTATGAAATTATTCAAAAATAATTTTTTGTTAAGATATCTTGAATACTTATAGAAGTATTGGTATTTTTTGCATAAAATTACTGTACCGTATTGTGTGTTTGTTTTTTTCACTTCATATTATAATTTTAATACTTTAGTTAAATGAAACAGGTCTTGAAAGATTAAGCAAAATTGTCTAGCAGGTATAGAAATATTCAGATATTAATTTTTATTAAGCTAATTTGAAATATTTAATATTACAATCTAAGGATATCCTCCATCTGTCTATCCATATTTGTGGATGGCGGATACTATATTTGATCCAGATATCCTTAGTCCTCAGATATCCTCAAATTTTATTTGTCAGATAATAATACTGACAGATATCTGTCACCATGTATTTGAGTGATGGTTAGTCAAATTGCATTACTAGAAATATTTGCATAACTACTAGTATTTTTCATGAAATACTCAAGTTTTTTTTTAAAAAAATTAGCATTTTTATTAAGTTTAATTAAAATAATAAACAAATGCTAATTTTAAATGTAAATTTTATTATTTTAGTATTAAAATTTGAAAAAAGTAATTTATCACCATAGCGATGCATCGCCACCCTTATCACATGATATAATATATCACGTGACTTATATTATATAATAATTTATCACTCTCGCATCACATTGTAGTTTTCCATTTTTACTATTTATTCTAAGAACAGAATTTTTTCAGTGTGATAAATACTATTTGTCACATGTTATTTATCACATGTTTAATTTTGCCCAAATTTTATAACGCTGACCAAAATATCCTTATTTGGATTTTAGGTAATATTATACAATCCAAAAAAAGCAATTTTATTTCTCTTGAAAATTGAAATTTTGGAGGCAATTTCATTGCAGATTATTTAATTTCAGCCAGAATTATGAATCACATGACACTGGCGATGCATCGCCATGGCGATAAATTACAAAATCTTTAAAATTTAGTATTTGTTATAAAAATAATGATTAATTTTGCTTTATATATAACATTATTTTTTTTAAAACAAACGGAGTTTTTTTTTCTTAAGATAAATGTTACATGATTTTAAATTGAGCTAATCAAAGTTTAAACACCATTTTGTGCTACATCATGAATCATGTGAAAGTGATTTTTTGTTGGTGATGGTGGAATAGTTGGTGAAAATCACCTTATCACGTGATAATAATAATAAGTTATATTATATAAAAATTTTTAAAAAATAACTGATTAATAATATATAAAATATTTATTAATTGTAATGATTGAATAGAAACACTTTTCTTAATCTTAAAGAAATACTTTACTTAATACCAAAGTATCAAAATTATGCTCTGAAGTTAAAAATAAAAATTTGAAAATTAGTACGATTTGAGACATAATAAGTCATCCAATAAATTTGCCTAAATTAAAAATCTTATAAAAAATTTTTTAGTGCATATTTTTAAAATATTTTAACGTAGTTTAGTAGATACTAACCACAGTTGCAAAATGATGTTGAGATTTTTCTAATTGGATATTTAGATTAGAAATTATAAACCTGTTAATTTCAGGTATTTTCTAAGAAATAACAGAACTTGAAACATATAATTCTAGCCAAAATTAGCTAAAATTTCATAAATTGGGCCAGTATTTATTAGATATATTATGATAATACGACATAATTCAGATTATGTAGATCATAAATTTTTTTCCCATGTCACAACCAAATAAACGAATACAACAGTGCTGAGATATTGCTAAAAAATAAAATAATTTTATAAAAGTTGCTGATATTCCAAGTTCAGATGATGAAAATAGCACAGAAGATGAGGTTGAGTGGATTGATAACCAAATCAAAAATGATGCAAAACAGATTTTTTCAACTTTAATGAAAAATATGGAAACTTTGAAAAAGTCTAAATGTCCATTAGTTAATTTAGAAAATTCTTACACAACTAGATATCAGAAAAAAATAAAAGCATTAGAAAATCAAAAAAAAATGAATAAACACTTCTTCAACTATTAGCTAAAAAAAGTTCTTAAGAAAATTTAAGTAATGAGCTATGGGATATTGATAACCAAAATGAAGGCAAACTTAAAGAGAAAGATAATGAATAATCTATAAAATATATACCTTTTATTGAACAAATTGAAAATAAATTAAAAATTGAAGACCTGCAGTTAACATCAGGATATAAAATGCAGCTAAAAGCAACCCAGTATTATTTTTATCTTCTTAAAAGAGGATATTCAAAGTTGAATGCAAATCAAATGGTTGCAGAAATATTAAATCGTAAAGTATAGTTTGCACGTTATGTTAGAAGTTGGGCCAAGACATTTAAAACTATGGTGATATTCCTAAAGATAATTATGAGCATCATTTTAAAGGAAGCAGTTTTCTTAATGATGAAGATATTTAATTAAAAGTAGCTTCATATTTGCGACAACACAAATTTGATGTTACTATTAATAGTTTTTGCAATTTTATTAGTGAAGAAATCCTACCTTCCATCAGTATAAAAAATAAAACAACAATCAGGTATAATTTAAGTTACTCATACCATATACTTATAATAATTATATCTCATTATTTTATTTTAGCAAAAAAACTGCAACTCAATGGTTAAAAAAAATGGGATTTATGTTTAGCCGTTATGCAAAGGATATGTATATTGATGGTCATGAAAGAAAAGATGTTATTGCTTATTGAAAAGAATTTCTTGAAACCATAGAAGGGTAATATATTTTTCTATTAATAAAAATAAAAAAATAAGCTTTTAATTAATTTTTAATTTTATTTATAAGTATTAAAGTTTAATACCGAAATTTATTGGTGAGAAATGTGAAACTCAAATTAATCCTAAATTAGAAGATGATGAACGCTTACACATTCTTGTTATCCATGTCAAGACAATCTTTCAATCAAATGATGAACAAAAATCTGGATAGAGACCCAAAAATGAGCAACCATTATGCAAAAAAGAATAAGAACGATCGATCCATGTTAGTGATTTCTTAACAGAAACTATCAGAAGATTGAAATTAAGTAAAGAGATTTAATTTCACATGAAGCACGTGTTATAATTAATTTAGAAAAAAATTTTGATGGATGGTGGAATATAGATCAATTAATTGAACAGGTATATTAATATATATGATAAAATAATTAAATTTAAGCTAATTGAAGAATTTCCATTTTAATCAATATAGTATAGATTAAAACTAGAGCAATTCTAATTTTTGAGAAGACATATATATTTAGGAATAATTGTAGTATTTGCATTTGACAATTCCTCCAGCCATGCAAAATTAGCCGATGATACTTTTAATACAGCAAACATGAATCTCAATCCTGGTAGAAAATAATCAATTATGCGTGATACTATTTTTAATAGACAAGTTCAAAGAATGGTATTTTCTGATGATTATCCAGATGAGAAACTTCACGGAAAACTAAAGGGAATGAAAATAATTTTACAAGAACATGGTTTGTGAGGATCGGGATTAAAAGGATTTTGTGATAATAAAGAAATATCATTGGAGAATCCAAGATGTTGTGCATATCATGTTTTAGCTTTCCAAGAGGATTTTCTCAATCAAAAACCAGTTTTGCAGGAAATAATTGAAGAACTTGGATATAAAATTATATTTTATCTGAAGTTCCATTGTGAACTCAACTATATTGAAATGTACTGAAAGCAGCGAAACAGTATGCTCAGCAGCACTGCAATTACACTTGAAAAGATTTGCAGGAAATAGTTTTAAAAGCGTTAGATTCAGTTTCGTTAAGCCATATTTGAAAGTATACATGAAAATTAGCAAAATTTATGGAATGTTATCAAAAAGGTTTAAAAGATATGTAAGCTGATTATGTATTAAAAAAATATAAATCATATTGAGCTGTTTCAGATTTTATTTTTGAAAAGATAGATGAATTAATAAAGTAAGATAGTTCCCGATATGGTGATCGTGTTATTCAATTTTTAACCAATCAAAAATTAGAATCGTGATTTTCACGTGATTTTATAAAAATTTCAATTTGAAACATTCATATAATACTTGATAATTTATTGTATCTCTGATTATACAGTTATAAAAAGTATGTGTATCTCTATCAATATTTGAGATAGACTTATAAAAATTTGTATGTAAATAAATTCGAATCTGCCAAATAACTTTACTTAATCTTAAAGAGACCTTTTACTTATTACCAAAATATTGAAATTACATCTAAAGTTAAAGATAGAAAATTTGAAAGTTATTATTTCATTTTAAAAGTTTTTTAAAGCTAAAATATATACAAAAAATAGTATAAAAATTTTAGCAAATATTCTTAAATAAAAAAAAAAAAACAAATTATTTATTATTCTAAAGTATAAAATTAAAATCCAGTTCAAAAGAAAGAAAAAAGAAAAAAGAAAAGAAACAAAAAATAAACATGATGTTTATATATTATATTTGTATTAAAATGTGATACAAAATTAGAGGAAAGTGAAATTAAAATTTTTTATTATTAAAATCATCTGAGGTAATTAAATTCAAAAATTATCTAGAGTGAAATTTAAATTAATTCTTTTTTTTTATATTCACATAATTACATTTTAAATGCAAACTTACAAATTTTGGTTCACTTCTTTTAAAATAAACTTTTCAATAATATTACACAAAATATTTTATTTCCTTTGAAAAGAAGTTAAAATTACAAGTTTCTTTTATAACATTGTATACTTTTGCAAAACTTATAATATGACATAAGTTTTCTTCTTTCTTTTAGAATAAACTTTTCAATGATATTACATAAATCTTTTTATTTTTTTCTGAAAAGAAATTAAAATTATGAGTTTGTTTTACAATATTATATATTTTTGCAAAATCTATAATGTAATACAAGTTTCTTTCTTCTTTTAAAATAAACTTTCCAATGATATTACATAAATGTTTAGATATTTCTTTTATTAAAACCTTCTATACATATCCAGAAAAAATCCATATTCTTATAAAATCATTTTTTTGAACCTTAACCTTTTTCTTTTTTTTTATCTTTATTAAATATACTTAGAGAAACCTTTAAGAAACATACTAATACAAATCAATAACTAGATAAAAATAAAAAAAAAGAAAACAGATAATATTAAAGTAAGCTTTATATCAATCGCTAAAGGTAATTAAAATTATCATTATTAGATACAAATAATATTATATTTGTATTAATTGTACTTATATTACTTTATAAATTATTTTATTTTTGTTAAAGTTTCTAAAACACAAGCTTCTGTTGTAATAACTACTAAAGATAAACATAAAAAAAAGAAAATTACATCTACAGCTAAAGGTATTTATATTATAGAGAGTTTTTTTTATTATTATGATAAATTGGTAAAGCATTCAAAAAAAATTGCAATTGTAGTATATGCATCTCCTATAGCATCTTCTGTTAACAAAGATATTTACAGTATATTAAAATAAATATATATATAAAGGAAAATGAAGAGTTATTTATAAAATTTTACTTTTTAAATATAGTAGCATTTAATAAAATACTTAAACAAAATTCAATTATTAATAAAAAATTGACTTTAGAGAATCAAGTGGTAAAATTTAATATAAATAAATTATGTACTGATGAAGCTTTTGTTGATATAAGTAAGAAACAAATCCGTTTTTTATATTTAATTATATATATTAATTTTCTTATAATTAGGATGTTATCAAAAAAGTCTCAAAATCTTTATTAAGTCCTGATTCACCTAAGATTAACAGAGACTTACTATATAAATTTGGGAGAAATTTTTATTACACAATAAATTAAATAAGCAAAATTTTTGTTAATCAAAAATATTAATAATTACTTTGTGATACTAAATTATGTGATAAAACTTAAAAATGCTAAGAAAAATATTGAAAAAAATTTTCTTTATAGTAATTCACAATAAAATGCTAAAATCTGACATTTATTATATCTTAAATATTTATTATTCAGTAAAAACTGGTTCATTTATAAAAATTACACAAATATTATTGTTAAAGTAATAGTTTTTTGGCCAAAAATAAGTGTAACTAAAGTACAAATAAAAAAGATCTAAATATAAGAAATCTAACCTAAATAATCTATCTACTATTTATATAAGATCTTCTAAAAACTATTATTATCTATTATTCTGATAAATATGCCATTTTTCTTTTTGTATATTTGTTATAACACTTTTAAAAAAGTAATAATTATTTGTAAATTAATGCTAAAAGTTTATTTAATGCACATAAATTGAAAAATATATATACCCAAAATTTTTACCATTTGAAATTAGTTTATTGGTTAATTCCTTATGAAAATAGAAAGAGATCATGGAAATACATAAACTAAAAGTAAGAGAAAATATTAGAATTGTATAAAACAAGTAATTTTAAACATATAAAATACATAAAAACATAATTTTTAAGTATTTTATTTGTTAAAATAATGTAATATGTAACTCAAAATTCTTACATATATATATATAAATTCCTGTCAAATTTGATGCTACTTCAAAGTAAAGTTTTGAACGAATAAATAAATCTCATAATTTTTTTATTTTTTTTTTATCTTTAACAGCATTATATGAATTTTGGTATCACAATATGATCAATCTATGATTTTTATAGTTTATAAAATTTTGCCAATTTTAGCAATTTTATAATAACACTCTTCTGAATTTATATAGTAACATTCTGCTAATCTTAGACAGATTAGCTTTTAAAAATAAAAACCAAAGTTCAAATATAAACCATTAAAAAGAAATATTAATAATAATTTATTTTATTAAAAATAATATTCTAAAATTAAAAGACTATATAATAAATTTAATAAAGTTAAAAATATTAGAAATATAAAGGATAAAAAGAAAGAAAAATTAAGATACAAGTAGTTTTAAAAAATAACTTTACTTAAATAGAAAATGATTAAAAAAAAAATAAAATTCAAAAGTTAATACCATTATAAAAAATATAAATAACTTTATAAGTATTAATTGTATCTTTATAAAAATTAAAAATTCTAGCAGTTTTGAAATCACTAAATAACTTTCAATTAATAAAAGAAATTAATTTATTTTGATTAAAATAGTGAAATTATATCCTAAAATTAATAAACAAAAAAATAAAAAATTCAAAAATCAGTATTATTATAAAAAATATGGTTTTTCCATAAATATCACAACTAATCTTATAAAAATTAAAAATTTATAGGTTTAATATATATTTGAAAAAAAAAGTTTCAATAAAAAATAAAACTATTTTAAGGTTTAAAGTAATAAAAAAAAAAAAAATAAAAGAAAAAAAATTACATATAATTATATAAATTATAAAATTTAGATATAATATTGTAAAAGATTTAAGATTAAAATTTATAATGATAAAATAAAATTAAATATATGAATTTTAATAAGTAAATTATATTATAAGTAATATTATATAATAATTACTTTAAATATTTAATTTTTTTCTTTTGCATTTTTTTTTTTACTTTAAATTGTAGTTTAGTTCATAGTTGATTATATTAATTTTTAAAAGTAATATTTTCTGTATATTAATAATATACTTGAAAATACTAAATAAAATTTTAATAACTATTAGTTTTTTGCATTTGAAAATCTAAACAGTTATCTTCTGATTATTTAGGTACAAAAACACAAGGTAGCAGATTTATCTGAATGTTTTAGTTTTAAACAGCCTTTTTTTAATATAATTAAAACATTTATAATATTTATGAATAAGAAAAAATTGATTTTAATTCTTAATTATGTGACACTGCTTTTACCCTTTTTTAGTATGATTGGTTCAAAGAAAAACGGCTATAATATAAGCTACTTTTTTTTTATGATCAAACAAAAAAAAATAAAATGGGCGGAGCAAACTTAGAACTTTTTAAGGTATTGACTTTTTAATTTTTTATTCGCAAGTTTAAACTAATTTCTTTTTCATTCTATCAAAGTTTAGTGTTTATATCTTTTTTCCAGTAGCTACAATGTATTATTTTGGTGCTCCTGAATTTTATGAAAACCATGTAAGACAGGTAATTTAACTGTAAAAAATTATTACTTTTGCATATTTTACTCCATTTATTTATTTTAATTGTACAATTTTTTTTTAGATTAAATTTTGGCCTGAAAAAACAAATGTAACTTGGAATTTATATTTATAATAGATGATATTTATACTTTATTATGAACATGCTCTATTTTTTTTTATCTAGCGTCCTCCTACAAGTCGAGAAGAGATTTTAATTGAAATCGAAAAATTGAAAGCAAAGAAAAACATACATAAAGATCATGTAGAAACAAATAACGTGTAGTAATAATGATAATTGTATGTATTAGAATATTAAAGTAAATATTCAATACTATACTAAAAATATAAATTACAAAGTGATAATATTACAAAATCTCGATATTACTGTCCTCATTTCTGATCTCTCTCCCATGAATCTTTCGCATTAATTATAGTTAAAAGATGTGGTGTATTGGGCATTTGTACATATCCTTTCATTCCTACACCGCTTTCATTTCTTCCTCCTCCTGAAGCATTTTGATCATACTTTACTGTTAAACGCCATCGATTTATATCATATACTCCAGATCTAATAAAACATGCTTTAATCATAAATGTTTGTTCTTCACTAGCCGATAATGTAGCATATTTAAATGTTGATCCCATCCAATGAAAAATCATCGGTGTTATGGCTTTATGAAATGCGTTGCTGGAAAAAAAGAACCCCGATATTAATTATTTAATTAAAAAAAAAAAATCGCTTGATTACAATTATTACCTTCGGTTTGTTTCATTTTGATCAGGTGAAATCATCTCCAAAGTAAATCCAACTTTCTTATTCCAAGAACAATTTTTTATAGATATTGTGATAGGAATAATACAAAAACTATGACAGATAGAATAATAAAAAATTAATTTTTTTTAAAAAAAATCAATAAATTTATTTCGATTACCTTTGAAGTTCAAAATTGTGTTCATATATATCCACGCATTGTATAACAAGTTTCAAAGGACTATCATCCTTAAAATTTTTATTTTTAGTCAAACTATTTAAAAGCAAAGCTCGCTCTCTGATAGTTTGTTCAAACAAAGCCCTATTAGGAGCTGATGATATACTTAAACCTTGAAAGGGATTTTGTTGAACGCCAAGATTTATACCAACAATATAATGATGTCCTTGGCGTTGCGAGGAAGGTATACTCCAATATAATGCTAAGTCAACATCGTTTGTATTATATAATGTAAAGATATTTTGATACTTATTTGAGGGTATAAAGGGAAACTGACTTATTAGAGTGTTGGATCTCCATTGAACGCGTGAATTCATTGAAAATCCTTCCAACGGATTTGCTGAATTAGAAATCGTATGATCTTGCTGTTTAAATAATTTTTATATATTATGAAATATTTGTAAGAAAAATTACTCGATAAAATAAACTTATTAATACTTACAAAAGGAACATTTGTTATAGTAAGATTTACTGGAGATGGTTCTGATTGTAAATTCTTTTCGCCTGTCAATAACCGCTCTAATGCATTAGATGTGAATATCTCTGGAGTTATATCGTTACTCTCTGAGTTAGTCTCAACGACATTATCATTTGTGAAATGCTTTTCAATTCTATTAATTCTATAATAAATAAATATAGTCTGCCGTGGAGTTATCGAAGATTTAGAATCCGCATTTCCGCTATAAATATTTATATTACATTAAAGTTTAAATTCAAGAAAATCATAAATAAAATACACCACCATTGATTAATACCTTGATTCGTTATTTATGGGTGACATTATCCAAGAAGGACTAATTGAAGAAAGCTGAACCAACTGAAATTTCTCATCAATTTGCAAATTTTCGATCTTTATATTCATTTATTCATATTGATAAAGTGAATAAATAATGTTGTGGCAAAAATATGTAATAACAACAACATAAACAATAAATTACCTCTATACCCAAAATAAATTCATTTAAACCTCGAGTACTTGGTCTGGTAAAGGCATTAATTTTAAGCGAAGGTAAAACTTGAGTTGTTTTAAAATAACGAAGACTTCTATATTTCATAGCCATATTATTATCCTAAGAAATAAAATTATAATTACGAAATAAATGTAGTAGTAAAATCATATGATTTTTTTTTCTATCTCCTAATTTTAATCTTAATCCTTGCTATACAAATTCAAATATGTTTTAAACAAATATAATACCTCTGATTCGTAGGTAAATAAAAATCGGAACGTATGTTTTCCAATGCGATCTCCGCGAATCCAAATCGGGATTAAGGTAGTATTACCAGGTGAAAGTGAAAAAGATGTTGAGTTTGAATTTATACATTCTTTTTGTGGTAACGGAATATTCTTTATATTGGAATTAAAAATTGAATTTTTGATTTTTAATTTCTCGGTGGTCAATGAACCATTATCTGAAGAAAAAAAAATTATATATTGTTAATTTTTATGTTCTCTTAGAAAACTTATCAAAAAATATTTACCATAAATTTTTTGTTCCAGCATCTCAGCATTACCAATACAAAAGAAACTGGGATGGCTCATTTTCACTCGTAAGTCAGTTAGACCTTTTTGTCCTTTGTTATTTATTTCTAATACAACTTTAGTTACCTCCCCAGAGAATAATAATTCTGGGAAAGAATGAAATGCAACTTCCAGTAATGGCATTGGAGACGTCACCATTAAATCCAGTGATCGATCTGTAGCATAAATTACACTCATACGTTGCTCTTTTGTGTCATTCAGACGTTTACCATGTCTCAAGAACTTCTTAATTCCATGAACAAGAGAGTTGAGAGTATATTGAAGTCCAAGGACTTTAAGTGTACCTTGCTTCTTAGGCAACACACGCAATGATATCTAAAGAGTTAAACATAAATTTGTTATAAAGATTGTCTTTTAATTTATGAAACTATATCACTATTGTACCGTTTTCTTTTCCAAGCCTTGTAAACACACTTCTGGAAGAATTTCTAAGTCAAATGCTTCAAATTTAATCAATTTTATATCTGCACTATCTGTATTATCATTTTTTTGTGGTAATTCTTCATTATTTGTTTCTTCGCATGAATTGCTTGAATTCTCTTTAGATGCCTCAAAAGTAATATATTCGCATTCTAAAATCAAATCATTAATATTTATTTGAATATTCATTGGGTTGTGAACATTGAATTGGACAAAAAATGGTTCTACATTTTACAATAATATTAAAAGAAAGTTCAAAGATTATTAAATAGCCAAGTAGTGTTAAGGATAAAACAATTTACACATACCTCCTACTGCGCAGACAGTTCTATGTAAATCGCTACCCAATAGAGATGGCTTTTTTCTTGGTTTCCCGCAAATATCTAATCCAGTAAAACCTTCTTCTAGGAATTCCTTTTCCATTATATCCCAAATTTCATCATATTCGTTAGATTGGAAGTTGGATAACACAACCCTAACAGAATCACTATCGATTATTGGAATAGGTAGTTCTTGTGGTTCGAAATTAAGATCTTTATCCTTCTTTGATGAGTATTGCTTTAAAGAAAAAAAATGAAACATCATTAGTCAAAATATAGAAATTTCACATTAAAAATCGGTGTTACCTTATAAATATATAAGAATTCTTTCAAATATGCACTCTGTTGTGTTTCTGGCTGACGACTTGCTCTTAATAATTTCAGGAAAAACTTAAGAGCCGTATCAAGGTCACCTAAATAAAATGATTGTCTACCAAGAGCGAAATGAATATGATCGTCAACTAAAGACCAAGAATGATTTTCAAAAATTTTTGAAGCGGCAAGATAACATCTATATGCATGCTCACGCTTTACAAATAACATTAATGTAAAAAATTAAATGTAAACGAAAAGCTGAGAAGTTTGTAAATAAAAGATTCTAATCTGATCATCACATTCTTCACCTGGTTACATTTTCCATATCTGTGACCAGCCATAATCATATGAAATGCATATTTTCGAATCATTGGTCTGGGGCATCTCAAAAAAGCAAGCGCAGCTTGTTCCAAAAATAATGCACTTCTTAAATCAAAGTCCTAGTAAAAACGTAAAAAACATATTAGTATTAAATTAAACCTTTTTAGCTTAATTTAAAAGTAACTTACGTCACCAGTCATTCTAACTAATGCTGCTGGTGCATCTTTATACAAATTTCTAAATTTCAGCATTTCATAATATAACAAAGTTGTTTTTGTTGCGTAAAAAGGTGCCTTAACACGATTAAGATAAGTATTTACAGATTGCTCAAAATAATGATCGATATCTGTTCGGTTTCCAATATTTGTTGAAACCATCAGCAGGCAGATACCGATCATTTCCTTTATTATAATAAAATAAATGAATAAATAATATTGTAATATTACAAACAATTATTAAGTAAATTCTTACTTGAGCACCAGCGTAATATTTCCACGCTTTATCTGCCGAAAAATCTTTTTTAACTGTATCATATACGGAGTGCGCGAATTTATAATCTCGCAACATGAATGCATAATCTGCTAATTTACGCATTTGAGCTTCAGGCGTATGATGTGCATATGTTGGACTTGCTAGATTATTATTTTGAGTATTAAATACGTAAGGAGATTGTGCCAATTGTGGATTCATTGTTGTCGATTTTGGTCCTGTACTAAAGTAACGTCTACCAGCACTAAAAAGACGACCAGTAATCCCGCGTCGTGATGATGCCACCTATAAAATATTTATTCAAAAGTGTTATGAAAAACATCGAAAATTATTAAATTACCCAAAATGAAATTCACCTGTTCATTCCATTGTCGAATATTTCTTTCCATATAAGGTACTAGACTTTGTCTAACTAATTCACCTATAAAAGTATGAACACCAACAATATCTCCTTCACTTAAGTATTGACCATATATAACAGGCGGTGGTGCAATGTTTCCTACAAGATTAAAACCAATGGTATTTTGTGAATCAACTCCAATGTTCTCTTTGCTAAAAATCATTTCCTCATTAAAAGATGATGTCGGAGAACTTAAGGTTGACATGGTAGGAGATAATGGGAGAGAATAACCTGAAAGTGAAGTTAATGAATTTTGACGAGAATGATTTTCAAAAGAAGTTGATTGTGTAGAAGGCGAAGTAGTAAACAGGTTCTGAAGGATATTATTTTCATTAATATAAGATGTCCATATATCTGTTATAGAATTACTGGATTTAACAGGAGAAGTTGGCGCAGAGAAAGGATCATTATTCTCAGATGGAGTTGTTAGAGGTATAGAATTTAATTTCAATAAATGACAATTAAGCCCATAAGTTCGTTTCATATTTTCAAAAACTGCCTCAGAACTAATTTATTTAGATTATAGTAAATAATTCTTAGTTTATAAATAACAATGAAACAAAGATAAAATAAAATGAAATAAAATAATATAATATATTATACACACTGTTCCAAGGTCACTTTATGATTATCGTGTAAAAGCACATAATATTTCAGAATATTTGGATCCATAAAACCTTTTTCAAAAATAGGTGCTGGTGATGATGTATTGTATAATTGTTGCAGAGTATTGTCAAGATCAGGATTAGATGAGCTAATTGCGATTATACCTAAAGTTCACAAAAATTGTCAAGTCCTAATAATTGAAATCCCAATATGTCATTAATTCTAGATATTAAAAGGATACAGGCAACAGGATGATCAAAAGTATCATGTTCAGATACACCAATGAATGTAAAAAATAGCCGCCGATATTCAGTATACCATGGTGTTATATCATCTTGATTTACTAATGATAATATACCAACAGAAATACAATAAAGTGTTTATAAGTAATGAAAATTCAATAATTAAATTCCATTACAAAATCTAACTTAAATTATGGAAATACCTGCCAAATACCTTTCATTTACATCTGACTTTTTAGAAATCGGTGGCAAATCATTTAAAGTATCAGGATTACCAATAGATTTTACTTTTTCGGAAATAATCTGAGAAGTAAGTTGAATATCAGGTTGTTCTAAACTATTCAAATGAGCAAAACGAACTGTAAAGTTCTCTATTGGGTTCATTAAGCCTTGTGAGTCTTGAACATTGACTAATTATAATAGGAAAAAAAACGAAAAAAAAAATAGCTTAAATGAATGCGATCATTGAGTAAAAGAAGGTAAAGCTTCTTAAAGTACCTAATCTATGTCAAAGTTATCATACTTGTACTTTACTGTAAGGCGCCAAACTCATTCTATTACAAACCTCTTCCTTCAATTCGTTCCCCGAAAGGTTTAATTAGAGAAAGGAAATCAGGAAAATTGTTAATTTGACAAACTTGATCTGCATCTTGCGAAGATATCACGGCAATCCTTGGACTTAAAACGCGTGTAACGAAATCCTTTGATCGAGACTGAGATTGTTGTATAGTTGGAGTTGTTGAACGAGATAGAGTTAAACCAGAATTTGAGCGACTCAGAGATTCCATTATTTCAACAATTTACTTTTTGTCTATCTTTGACCGCTTGATTAATTTATGACGATCGATGTTACTGCGTTGGTGACCGGTGACGTAATAGATAGATTAGGGGAGATCATTAATTTATCTGACAATTTTTTTCTCGATCAAAAAATTTTAGAATGGCTTCACAAGGAAGACAAGCTATTAACAGATTGGGCGGAATGCTGCCCAAAGGAGGCGGAAAGGGTTTATTTACTGGTGCAGGATCTTTAATTATTTTAGGTGCTGCCGGACTTGGAATAAATGCCAGTTTATTTAACGGTGAATATTTATTTTCTCCAAAAAATTTAGTAATTGAAGTTTGAAAGTTTAAATTGTAATATTAAAAATTGATATAAAATTTAAACTGTATATTATCATTTAAATTTTGTTTTATTTTTAAATTTTATTCATGCTAAATTATATAAGTTTTCATTATAATTTATAGTTGATGGTGGGCATCGCGCGATTAAATACACAAGACTTACTGGAGTCAAAAAAGACATCTACAATGAAGGTACACACTTTATGATTCCATGGTTTGAAACACCGATTATTTATGATGTGAGGGCCAAACCAAGAAATATAGCATCTTTGACTGGTACAAAAGGTAATTATCTCATTATTATATAAATGTATTTTCAATTTTTTATTAACTCATATTTTATATAGATCTTCAAATGGTCAATATTACATGTCGCGTCTTGTCCAAACCAAAAATTGATTCTTTGCCTACAATTTATCGAACTCTTGGAACAGATTATGATGAAAGAGTTCTTCCATCTATTGTTAATGAAGTACTTAAATCTGTGGTAGCACAATTTAATGCTTCACAATTAATCACACAGCGTGAACGAGTTTCACGTCTTGTGAGAGAAAATTTAACACGTCGTGCTTTAAGGTTTGATATTATCCTGGACGATGTTTCCATTACACATGTCGCGTTTTCTCCTGAATTCACACATGCAGTTGAAGCTAAGCAAATTGCTCAGCAAGAAGCTCAACGAGCATTTTTTGTGGTGGAAAGTGCTAAACAAGAAAAACAGTCTATTATTATTAGAGCAGAAGGAGAAGCTGTTTCGGCAGAATTAATTGGAGAAGCGATTAAAAACAAGCCTGGATTTCTTGAGTTGAGAAAAATTGAAACGGCTAGAGAGATTGCTGCAATCATATCAAGATCTCAGAATCGTGTATTATTGGATTCCGAAACTTTATTATTAAATGTTGCTGATCCGTCAAAGTAAGTGTTTTTTTTGTCTGATGTTTTTTTTGGCAATTATAATTCATTATTATCCTGGTAATTGTTTGTAGGCATAACAAGGATTCAAATCGAAAGTAGAATGTTTTAATTTCATTTACTATTATTAAACCGACAAAAAATTTATACATGTATGTTGAGAATGTACTGAAGACATTAAATTACTACTGTAATTTAATTTGAATAATTATAATATTCTGACGCATCAATAATAGATTCTCAGGCCAAAATAATAAAATCTTAATTTTATATTAATAAACTTAGATAACACTTTACCCAAACAATGTAATTTTCTATCTTAGTTTAAATTGGTCATGATCATTATAATTATGGGTACAGTAAATCATATTTATGCAGATTAAGCAAATTCACTCATAAGTATCTGACGAATTAGTTATTAAACGGCTCAATTTTAACTTAATCTATGCGAATGAGTCGAAATTCCATAGTACAGCAAACTATTATATGCGAGCAATACAATGCAATCAAGGACTTTTAGTGTCATCTGCCAAGGAAAATAAAAAAAAAAAGAAATTTAGAAACCATATTTCGTTTTGAAAGCAAACCGCTTGATTGATGTTTAAAGCACGCAAACAAAATTCAGCATCAGGTCACTAATTTCTGGTAATAGCCACATCAATATCACATTTCCATTGAATAATATCGTAAGACATGTATGTTGCTTCACACTAATGTAAATGTAACCAATGTCCGATAAAATGACGAATCTCTCTCGAAAATCAATTGATTTGTGCACCTTTTGAGCATCACCATTAGTTCCTTTTTTCTATATCGAACTAATGCGATTCACTCACTTTGCCAAATACAGTACATCAATTATTGACCGATCATGATAGAATCCTGTGGTTTCTTGTATTATCATCATAAAATAATCATGGAAAAATGTCGTTGAGACCGTTGTTCTCATAATGTATTAAAAAAAAAAGAAAAAAGTTTTGGTTTTAATTATTTCAATTCCGATATGCATTTGATGTTGGAATCATACAAAACATACACTTCCCTGCCAAAAGTATTGGACCACCCGTAGTTACGCAAATATGCCTTTAAGTAAAGATTCTTTTTAATAATTAATCTCCCTTTTATATTATAAGCAAAGTTATTCCCCAAGTCAAATTACATTTACTTTAAAAATTATATGAACTTCCGATTCAAATTGATGGTTATATCTTGACATTATTAAAAAATATTAGATTTTTAATGGAAAATTTAGGTATAATATAACCAAATTAGTTTGTTTTAATAATTAGCGTTTGATGATCTGATGATCACATGCTGCGCCATGCCGATCATTTCATTGATAACGTGATATAAATAAAAAATAATTTACCCAGTAACAATACCTATACTATTAAATATGCAGTTAAAAATTTTTTTTGGCCAAGATGAACTTCACCAATATTTATATTCGTGTAATTTTTGACATTCTAAACAACTTCATTTAATTACACGAAGTTTGGTGTTTAAAAAATTTTTTTTCTTATAATAAGGTGGTCCAATACTTTAGTCAGTTTAGTGTACACTGATTTTAATTTGCTTGAAAAATTCGTGCCATGTCGTCATGTCGTCGCATGAAATTAATAGAACTATTATAAATGCGAATTCGCAACTTTCCCGGATTCCAGAATATACCTTTTCTGAGCGTATCGAAACAGCAGCTGATGTTGCCAACGTGTTAGCAAATTCACTAAGTAATATCGCCAGCTGTATACCTGGCCACATTGCAGAACCAATCGCTAAAGTCTTTATCGATGCGTTAAAGATTGCGAATAATGCCCGCGAAAACAAAAAACAGTGTAATGAGTTACGCCGATTACTTCAGGGTGCGTTAGAATCTCTAGAAAAGGGTTTAGCGTGTGGGATTAAGCCAGGGGTAGATTTTGGCAAGATCAATATGAAACATTACTTGTCGGTATTAAACGAGATTACTGACTATATGAACAAGCTTGCTCACCCAACCATATTAAAAAAGATTTGGAAATTGTTTACTAGTGATCAGGTGTCAATAGTTTTGCGCTGAACTGTAGTAAATTTAAATTGACTTCAATTTGATTATCGTGTATCTGATATCTTACGTTGCAAAAATTAAGGTCGCCAGGAAAATCCAGCAGTTGGCAAGAGAACTCAATGATTTGACGCAAAATCTTATTCTCTCATTGGTCATTTCTCTCGTCACAAGGGACGTTCCTCCGCCAATCCTGGATCAGCGAATGTGGGAAATCACGTGCCTTTTGAATGGTGCTCAAGCGAGTAAAGTATTAATGATGCAATTCACGAAATCTGATAATAATATACAAGAAGATCGCAGTCAGAAGCGCATCATTCGAGGCAGTAGAAAACATGTAATCAGAAAGATCTTAAAATCCACACGAGAAGATGTGGCTGAGAAGGAAATTGGTATATTTAATCCACGAGAAGATGAGACTGAGCGTCAATTTTGGAGTGAAGTCGCCATAGCAGATTATTTAAAAGATTGCAAGTACATCTTAAAGTTGTGAGTTGATATATATATATTTATTTATTTACAATATTGGCCATATACAGTATATGATGCCTTTATTAATTCATAATGTTTACTATAGCCGTGGCATCATAGAACGTAACGGGAAGCGGCACACCATATTTGAGTGGGCGAAACACGAAGATCTTCAAACGTACCTTCTGACACATCCTGACCTTCCGTGGTCCTTCAAGATCAAAGTTGCTTGGGAAGTAGCTAGTGCATTGTCGCACTGTCACGAAAAGGGAATTCTCCATCATGACGTTAGAAGGTAAGAGTGTATCTTATATTATTAAATCTTGGAGAATATCCGCTTAAAGAGTTATGTTTTCTTGTTATAGCCATAATGTCATGTTGGGCGAAAATTATATAGCCCAGCTCACCAATTTTGAAACAAGTCGTCCTCAATCAGGCAGTTTCTCATGGCCAGTTAAAGATACAGATGAAGTTCTCAGGTGCAAACCATTCATAATACTAATCTTTTTATCGAATATTATTTTTATTAATATTGTTCAACAATTTAGATGGACTGCACCAGAAAAGACTTCTCCGGAAGTAAGATACACGGTTGAAAACGATGTTTATAGGTGAGCTTAATGATAATTTCGAAGAATCTTGGTATTTGAAGTAAATAATATTTATATTGGATAAATTGACCAGCTTTGGAATATTGATGTGGGAAATTGCATCACAACAAAGACCTTTTGCTGATATAAAATCTGGTTTAAAAGTTTTTGAAAAGGTTTCAAATGGTGAGAGACCAGATACCAATATGTTTAAAAATGAAACATCTCACCTCTACATTAATGAATTCTTGAAAATCATGAATGAAGCTTGGCGTCAAGAACCAAGCCAACGACCTGAAATGACCTCCATATGTGAACACATTCGAGACCTTCATCTGAGATATAAAGATGATGATTTTACTACTTTACAAATTTTACCCATGAGTTCTCTTTCCTTGAATGATTTGGAAACACAAGATGCAGCTAGTGAAGAAACTCCATATCAAAATGAAGAGAACAAAAATGCTGATGAGCTCAATTTAGAAAAGGCACAACAACATCATGAGGCAAAAAATTATACTGCTGCATGGTCAATTTATGATGCTTTAGCAAAAAATGGTAATGCTGAAGCTAAATTTAAAGCCGGATTTTACTTGGCCAATGGGCCACCATATTACCCACGTAAAGATTTAACTAAAGCTGAAAATTATGTTCGTGAAGCTGCTGATGATGGTCATGTTGATGCCCAATACCGTTATTTTCAACTATTATTCAAAAAAGCTAAGAATAGCCAAAATAAGCATAAGCTGATTATTGCAGAAGGATATCTGAAGTCTGCAGTTGATAAAGATTATGCTAATGCTTTATATACTTATGGTGAACATCTTTTCAAGGGAACATTTGGATTTAAGGATCCAGAAAAGGGACACCAATTGTTAATGGCTGCACATTATCGAATGCATGAGAAGGCATTAGAAAGATTAAAAAAATTAGAAGAATTGGAAGAATTGGCTCATCATGGTCAATTGCATACTGATATAACTCTTAACTAATATATAATGATTAATAATATTATATATAAATTTATGATTTTAAATAAAGAATATTTTAAATAGTTAAATCTCTTCATTATTTAGTTACACAATATATATTAATGCCAATTTATAAAAAAATAATTTTAGATAATTAATTAAATTATGATATAAAAGATTATTAAAAAAAAATTTAGTAATTTTTAGATTAATTTAAAAAATCATCTAATATTTTATAAACTTTTATAAATTTTATGTTTAAAATACATTAATAATATTTTAAATTATTTTCAATATATAATTTATAAAGACTTATAATCTTTTTTTTTACTAAATACTTTTTACTATAAAAGATAAAAAAATATTTACTAAAAAATTATCACTGGTGATTATCATCACTTAATTCTAATTAATAATTATAATATTAATTAGAATTAAAAAAAATACTTAACATAAAATGTTAATTTAATTAATAAATATGCAAAAGAAATATAATTAAATATTAATCACACTAAAATATTGAAAATTTGGTTGAAAAAATTTTTTTTTAGAATAAAAAAATACATTTTATTTGTTATAAAATTAAAATTTTGTATTTTTTTTCAAAAATTATTTAAATAATACTCTTTTTAACCTATAAAAAACTCATAAATTTATAATTTATACAGTCATACCTCCATATAGTCACACTCTATATANTCACACCTCTTTATAAGNANCCATTTTCNNGAAANNGTTTTTAATACTATTAAATTACCTCCATATCACTTATAATCACTATCACTTAAAAGTTCCAAACGTATATATTATGTTTATTAATAAATAAACCTCTTATAATCACATTGTACATCAAAATGATTAAGTTTGTTACACGTTTGATCATCAGATTGATTCGTAACACGTTAAAATCATATAAATCTGCAGCAAATGATCAATTGATCACAAAAAAACACGCTCTTTGTTATGCCTCCTATTAGATCCCAATTAAAACAGCGCCGTTCAGCTATAAGTGATGATGTAAAATGTCAAATCTGTGAGTAGGCAAAAGCAAACAAAAGTAAACGACACGTAGATATTGCAAACCACTTCAACGAAAAGTATCCTAACTTAAAGATTGACAGAAGCANGATATCGAAGATATTATCACAAAGTGACAAATGGAAANNCCTAAATGCAGAAGATACTGCTCAAACCTTTAGGCATAAAGAAGTCAAGTTCCCAGTCCTTAAACGTGCAATGAGTCTATGGGTAGAAAATGTGACAGCCGGTGAAGTTATATTAACGGAGTTATTAATAAAGGAAAAAGCTAAAATCTTTGCAGAAGCTTTTAATATTCAAGAAAAAGACTTGGCTTTCTCCAACNGCTGGTTACATAAGTTTAAAAATCGTAATAACATTCGTAAGTTCCATATACATGAAGAAGCAGGAAGTGCGCCTTTGGCTTCTCTTCCGGAAGAAAGAACAAAGTTGCAATCGATTTTAAGCCGATATACACTTGATTGCATTTATAATATTGACGAAACGGTAAGATTTTCTTTTATAAGAGCATTGTGAGAGATTTTATGAAATTGATAATGNCGTGTTTCATATAATGATTTATAGTAGAGTATAACTCGTAATTAACATGTTTTTATTTATATTTAAAAGCATAATTTAGTTGTTACAACGACGGAGTATACTTATATATATATTTTTTTTAAAAACATAGGGACTTTTTTACCGGATGTCTCCAAGTCAAACGTTATCAACGAAACNGNTCCCTGGTCGAAAGAAAGATAAAACTCGAGTTACGGTTCTTCTTGGCGTTAATGCGATAAGAACCGACAAGCTAAAACCATAGGTAATCGGCAATTCAAAGCATCCGAGACCACTTTCAAAAGTTACCTTGAAACGTCTTCCTATATATTATCGGGGTAATCCTAAAGCGTGGATGAACTCTTCCGTTTTTGAAGAGGTTCTTCGTGAAATGGACAGCCGTTTCAGAGCGCAAGATAAAAAGATCTTGCTTTTAGTTGACAACGCACCATCGCACTTCAATCCGCATTATTNACCAGCCTTAGANAATGATCAAGATAANGATGAAAATGAATCATCTACATCTGGTAAGGCTTATCCTATGAATTTTTCTTTTATGCGATGCTAACTAACACGATCTTCTACATTTTAATTATAGTAAGTTGAGCTTCAAGGAATCGTGGCAGTCGTTCAAGAGGTAGATCGGATAGACATCAGCCTGATACCTCCCAGCTCCAATTAACTCATGTTGAAGTGGCTTTCCTATCACCCAACACACAAGTCATTTCCAACCGCTCGACGTGGGTATCATCGCAAGCTTCAAGAATTATTTTAAGAGAAAATACTGCCAACATATGTTGGATATATTTGAAGAGGGGAAGGATATAAATAAGGAAAAGATTAATATGAAGGACGCAATTGATTATATTGCAGAATCATGGGATAATGTGTCTGAAGAAACGATTTTGAATTGTTGGAGAAAGACAGGGATTTTACCTTCTTTATCTGATGAAGAAAGAGAAAATGCATCAGAGATCTAACAAAAAGCGAGAGATAATGAAACGGCTGATATTNATCGAATGATCAGAGAGCTTGATATAGATGNCCCTTNGGCTATTTCATTAACAGACGCGTTAAATGATTTTTTTCAAGATCAGGAGGAAATCCCAACCGAGAATATTTTAAATGAGAATGATATTATAAGACTGATACAGNAGNAAACNNNTGATNATNATGATAATAGTGATTCTGAAGAAGAAGAAATTCTGGTCTCTCCAGGTGATNNTCTTAAATCCTTACAAACCTGGATTACATTTTTTGAGCAACAGAACATTGACGAATTTCAAATAAAAGATGTAAACCTCTTTAAAAGGTACTTTAAGATTGTTAAACGGATCGAACAACAATCACGAAGGTAGGCATTGATCATGAATTTTTTTAGTATTTGATTGCTACGCCTCTGAAAGTATCATGTGCTTAACTCTTTTTAGCATTAATGTAACATTTAATAACTGAACATTTATGTAATACATTTTAATAATAATTAACTAACTAATAAATAATTACTGATTTTATATTGATAACTTTATTTAAAACTTTAAATTAATTTACATATCAATTAACATTTACAATAAAATTTCTAACCAAAAATTGAAAAACCTTCTATATAGTCACTGCANANGATTTTTAATATGATGGTGATTGTAGAGANGTTACNTTTACATAGTCACACCTCTATAAAATCACCAAATTTGGTGAAACCAATTAGGTGACTATATGGAGGTATGACTGTATTATGGTTATTGCAGTTTTCAAAAAAATTGATCTGCATGAAATTTACTAAAATTAAAATTTAATTTTACCTCTATTTTTAAGTAGAATAATAAACAGTAATATATAAAAAAAAAATTTTTCTTTTTTAAAATATAATTTTTTTTCATTTATACAAAGAATAGAAACTATACATGTTGTCGCTCTAGAATTTTGGCATAATTTTAGGATTCAATATTCAGCCAATCATTCTGAAATGAAACTCCAGTCAAAATTCAAAAATCAGGCCAAAATCTGAAATTAGAATCAAAGGATAAAAATCCAGACGAAACCTTTTTTATATAGTCCAAAATTGAAATCACATGATTTTTTGTGAATTATAGTTTTTTCTTTTTGTGGACTTTATTTTTACTTTTTTTTCTTTAATAACAGCTTTTTGGACTTCTTGGAGACTAATGATGAGTTTTCTTTATTTTTTTATTCTTTTTTGTGTTCTTTTTTCATTTAGGGACATTATTGACATTCCTTTTGCTTTTCTTTTCTTTAGTATCAGTTTCTTGGATTTCTTAGAGTCTAATGGTGAGTTATTTTCATCGATGATTCACTTTCTTTTCGTCAAATATTTTTTGTTTTTTTGCTTATTTTCTTTAGTGATAGTTTCTTGAATTTCTGGAAGACTCATTATTGTGAGTTTTTTTCTTTGATCCTTTATTTTTTTCATTAAATATTTTATTAATTATTTTTTTTTNCTTTTTTTTTTCTTTAGTGACTGTTTCTTGAATTTTGTGAAAACTAAATGTGAANTCCCTTATTTAATCCTTCATTTTTTTTTCATTTAAATATTTTATTAAAATTTTTTGCTTTTTTTCTTTATGACAGTTTCTTGAACTTCTTGGAGACNAATTGTGAGTTCCTTTCTTTGCTTCTTTATTTCCTTTTCATTTAAGTGTTTTATTAATACTTTTTTTTCTTTTTTTTCTTTAATAACAGGTTTCTTGAACTTTTTGAGGCGAATTGTGAGTTCTTTCTTTGATCTTTCATTTTTTTTTCATCTTGATATTTATTTTTACTAATTTAGGAATGTTATTTTTATTTTTCCTTTGCTTTTGAAAGAAACAATGATTTTTATTCATTCAAAATTAAAATAATTTAGATATTTAAATTATTTATTCTAAGATGTATATTGTACAACAGATTTCTATAAAACATACAACAAACAATTACTTTATCAAATAAATATTTATACAAATATAGAAAATTAAGAACATGATTTCTTTTTAATTTTAGTATGAAATGAAAATAATTTGAATAAATTAAATTACAATAAAACATGAAAAAAATATTAAATACTCTTATAAATAATCTAAAAATTAAATTATTTTTTTCTATAGAATGCTCAAAAAAATTGTTGCTAAAAAAGTAAAAAAGAAATGTCAATAACATCCCTAAGTAAAAAAAAATTAAAAAGAAATCACAAAAAAAAAAGAAAAAGAACTCATCATTAGTTTTCAAAGAAAATAAACATAAGGAATGTCAATACACTCCTAAACGAAAAGAAGACAAAATAACAAAAAAAAGACTACCATTAGTCATTATAAAGTCCAAGAATGTGCTACTAAAGAAAAAAAAGCAAATTAATAAAATACTTAACAAAAAGAAAATGAAGGATTATTCACAATTAGTCTTCAAGAAGTTCAAGAAACTATCACTAAAGAAAAAAGAGCAAAGAAAAAATATTAATAAAACACTTGATGAAAAGAAAATGATCAAAAAATGGAACTTATTATTAGTCTTAAAAAAGTCTAAGAAGCTGTTACTAAAGAAAAAAAAGCAAAAAGGATGTCAATAACGTCCCTAAATGAAAAGAAAATAAAAAAAATAAAAAAAACTCGCCATTAAGTCTTTAAAAAGCCGTTTCGGACTATAATAAAAGATTTTCATCTGGATTTTTGCCTTCCATCCCAATTTCAGATTTTAGCCTGATTTTCAGATTTCAGCTATAGTTTTGAACCTGGATTTCGAACTTTCAGATTTAGACATATTTTCGGACAGTTTTGACAACATTTATAATAGAAACTAAAGATTTTATTAAATAAGTTTCAAATATTCTTTTATATACTTTTCTATACATTATTTTTGTGATTACACTCTGTGATTATACGTAATTACAATAATTACAAATAAATACAAATAATTATATTACAAGTAAATAAACTTTTATTTAATAATTTTGATTAAAATAACTTTTAAAATATATATATTGTGATTTTTAAAGGTTTCAAAAGTTTATTAGAATTTTTTATTGATTTTTTTTATTACATTAAAATATTACTATTTTATTATTTATTACAATTTAGATTATTTTTGACATAAATATCATATATATCTAAATATCAAGTTTATAATTATTTATAATAGAGTTTTATTTAATTATGTTTAGCTTTGTAAATTTAAGAAATAAACTATAATAAAATTTTTTTTTCATTAAATTGTGATCACATGATTAAAATATTAGTTTTATTAACTAATTTATTTATAATATATTATCAAAATAATTTTATTGGCTTAATTTATATATAACATGTAATTGTATTTGTGTTTTTTGTATTATGAATATTTATTGCAAATTTTTATGCAGATTATTTTCATAATAAATCAATAATTTAATTAAAAATTTTGAAAATTAAAAAAAATTTTTATGTAATAATAATCATCACTAGTAATACAGTATTTAGCAATTTCCAAGGATTTTTATATTACTTTAATAAAATATATTACTTATTATTAATATGATATATTAATACTATAATTATTATATGAGTTTTTATTTTCTATATATCCGCACAGAGTGCACCATGTGATATATAATAATGACAAATAGGGTTTTCACACCAAAAAAATTAAGTTCAAAAAATAAGCAGTAAAAATTAAATCTGATGGGTATGATACAGGATGATACCTAATCTAACTCTTAATCCTAATCTAATATAACCCTAACCTAATCTTAATCTAACTCTAACTCCGCTAGGATGTATTTTGTGTAGGGTGTGTAAAATACAAATTCTCTTATTATATAATTTATTATTAGATATTTATTTATAATTTAAGTAAATTACAAATTTTTATTTATTTTTTATAAATTTTTTCTATCCTTCTAATTTAAATTAAATAAAATATAACCTGTCAGTATTTATCATAAATACATACTATATATCAAGTAGCTAAATCAATCTTTTATTTTGTTATCAAAATATTATGTATAGATTCTGTCTTATATGAAATAGTTTTTACTAATTTAAATTATTTTTAAAAAATATTTTATACTAATTATTTATATTTTATTTTTTTAAGTTAACCCATTATATCAAGTTATAAGTTATTTTTTTAAAAAATTATATCATCAATAGTAGATATCTGTTTAATTAGTTATAAAACAGAAGATAAATATTAGTTATTTAATAGGAATATTAGAATATCACTGAACTGCAAAGCAGTTCAGATGATATTTTAACATTTTTATCAAATAATTGTATTATTTTACAACTATTCATAATTATGCTAGTTATATAAACTATTTTCTGATTTTTTGTGATGCATATATTTACTTTTTTCTTTATTTCTTTTTACTTATATTCAAATAAAATATCACAAACATATCCAAAAAAGAAGATATAATTTACTTTAATATTTGTATAATAATTTTTTTCTTTATTATAATATTTCACATTATTTTTAGAAACAACATCAAAAATATCAAATTGTAGTTTATTTATAGCTTAATAAAAAAATATTAGTATGATAAAAAAAGTATGATCCTATTTGGCAATTGTATTTATCTTACTTAATTTTTATTAATTATTATCTTATATGGGTAAATATTATCTAAATATAATCATAATTATATGCCTTTTATGTATTTTTTTTTTGTATTTATTTGTTTTATTATGTAAATTATAATATAATTTCTAATGGAAGAATTATTTTTTTTTTTTGAAGACGCGCTGAATCATGAACTTTATTCTGTAAATCGATAAATAATGCCTGGAATACAATAGCAAATAAAATTATATAGCTCAGATATAAAACCTCTAACTAAATGGAAAATTCTAACGCATCGCACTTACGTAACATGAGTCCTTAGAATGAGGACTGTAAGCAAGATCTCCTTAGATATTAGTATGCTCTGATTCTCCCTCACACCCCAGTGCTAGCCCCAAATAAAAACACCTTTCAGTCAGTCCCCCCATATCTTCCCACAAACACATTGGGTCTTCGAACTAGTAAGATATGTTATAAAAGCCTTCCTCACTTTTGTAAGAGAAATTATAGAAGCCGGCTACTAGTACTAACTTCCAGAAAGAAAGGTGAACTATCTAAAACTAAAACTAAAAGATACAAGAAAGAAATAAAACCTACTGCTACCTCTACAACTTCCCTACCAAGACTAGTTCCAGGTCACCCTAACAGATACTCCAGATAAATCGAGTTGACTGCTTATACTGTTTCGTCTGAAGGCCATCACCTGGTACTTTGCCTCAACCTCTTGAAGACCTAATGGAAGAATTATTAGTCAAATATAATATATTTATTAATTTAAAAAAAAGTAATTTTATTCACCATCCCTTATGATTTCTTAAAATACCATCCTCATTTGGCACAGCATATAAATCATGTGTTTGTATATATTTTTATTAAAATATCGAAATATTTATTACAATAATTAAAATAATATACAAGAAATTTGTACATGATTAATAAAGATATGATTCCTAATTAATAACTAAAGGAATGTAATAATACAAGTTATACATGTTGTCGAAACTGTCCGAAAATATATCTGAATCTGAAAGTTCAAAACCCAGGTTTGAAACTATAGCTAAAATCTAAAAATCAGGCTGAAATCTGAAATCAGATCGAAGGACAAAAATCTGAACGAAAACCTTTTATTATAGTCCGAAATGGCTTTTTGGAGACTTAATGGTGAGTTTTTTTTATTCTTTTTTTCATTTTCTTTTTGTTTAGGAACGTTATTGACGTCCTTTTTGCTTTTTTTCTTTAGTGACGGCTTCTTGGACTTTTTTAAGACTAATGGTAAGTTCCTTTTTTTGATCATTTTCTTTTTGTCAAGTGCTTTATTAATATTTTTTCTTTGCTTTTTTTTCTTTAGCGATGGTTTCTTGAACTTCTTGAAAACTAATTGTGAATAATCCTTCATTTTCTTTTTGTTAAGTATTTTATTAATATTTTCTTTGCTTTTTTTTCTTTAGTGGCACATTCTTGGACTCTATAATGACTAATGGTAGTCTCTTTGTTATTTTGTCTTCTTTTCGTTTAGAAGTATATTGACGTTTCTTATGCTTATTCTCTTTAATGGTAATGGCATGTTTTTTTGGAAACTAATGGTGAGTTCTTTTTCCTTTTTTATGATTTCTTTTTGATTTCTTCGCTTAGAGATGTTATTGACATTTCTTTTTTACTTTTTTAGCAACAATTTTTTTGAGCATTCTATAGAAAAAAATATTTTAATTTTTAGATTATTTATAAGAGTATTTAATGTTTTTTCGTGTTTTATTATAATTTAATTTATTCAAATTATTTTTGTTTCGTACTTAAATTAAAAAGAAATCATGTTCTTAATTTTNTATATTTGCGTAAATGTTTATTTGATAAAGTAATTGTTTGTTTGTATGATCTGTTGTACAATATATATTTATTTTAATTTGAATGGTTAAAAATCATTATCTCTTTCAAAAGCAAAGGAAAAATAAAAATAACATTCCTAAATTAGCAAAAATAAATATCAAGATGAAAAAAGTAAAGGATCAAAGAAAGAACTCACAATTCACCTCAAGAAGCCTAAGAAACCTGTTACTAAAGAAAAAAAGAAAAAAAAGTATTAATAAAACACTTAAATGAAAAGGAAATGAAGAAGCAAAGAAAGGAACTCACAATTCGTCACCAAGAAGTCCAAGAAACTGTCATAAAGAAAAAAAGCAAAAAATTTTAATAAAATATTTAAATGAAAAGAAAATGAAGGATTAAATAAGGAAACTCACACTTAGTTTTTACGAAATCCAAAATACAGTCACTAAAGAAAAAAAAAGCAAAAAAAAAAATAATTAATAAAATATTTGATGAAAAAAATAAAGGATCAAAGAAAAATAATGAGTCTCCCAGAAGTCCAAGAAACTATCACTAAAGAAAAAAAAAAAAAAAAAAAAATAATTAATAAAATATTTGATGAAAAAAATAAAGGATCAAAGAAAAATAATGAGTCTCCCAGAAGTCCAAGAAACTATCACTAAAGAAAAAAAAAAGTAAAAAACAAATATTAATAGAATATTTGACGAAAAGAAAATGAATTATCGATGAAAATAACTCACCATTAGACTCCAAGAAGTTCAAGAAACCAACACTAAAGAAAAGAAAAGCAAAAGGAATGTCAATAATGTTCCTAAATGAAAAAAGAACACAAAAAAGAATAAAAAAATAAAGAAATCTCACCATTAGTCTCCAAGAAATCCAAAAAGCCGTTATTAAAGAAAAAAAAGTAAAAATAAAGTTCACGAAAAGAAAAACTATAATCCACAAAAAATCATGCGACCCCATTTCAGACCATATAAAAAAGGTTTCGTCTGGATTTTCATCTTCTGACCCTAATTTCAGATTTTGGCCTGATTTTTGAATTTCAGCTGGAGTTTCATTTCAGAATGATTGGCCGAATATCGAATCCTGAAATTATGCTGAAATTCCAGAGTTTTAACAACATGTATAATACAAGTTAATTATACATTCTTCTTGTTTGGACAATGTAAATAATTATATCCAAATTTCTTACAAATTTTACATGGTGTACTACAACTTCATAAATTATGCCCATCTTTAAGACAACTGCGGCATGTATATCCATTACCAGAATGATTAATAGATCTATTACCTGTAGAATTAGTTAATATATTTTCTCCAGAAGATTTCAATCTTTTAACAGGCCTTCCTTTTGCATTAACTTGCAATAAATTATGAATTATTTCTAATCTTATTTATTAACATTAGTGTTAGATAGTTCTACTTCTTGAATTAAACCTCGTAATGTAGCTGTAATATGTGTCAATTTGAATTTAGAAGCTAAGAATGCTAACTTTCATTCTAATGCTGCACATTCTCCATAAATCTGACGTTTCTTAATAAAATGTTTGACTTCAGCAAAATTATTGCTTAAATAATCTTCTTCATTATTATGAATTCCACATATTAAAGTTACTGAACTTTCACTTCCAGTATTAATTATAAAGCTAGCAGAATTATCTAAAATATTAATTTTCTGTAAATCAACACCTTTTTTATACCACTGACTCTTTAACAAATTAAATGTAAATTGTGCTTTTTGTGTTCGTAACATCACTTGAAAAAAGTGGTGACAAATCAAACCTTCACTATTTAAAAGTAAACATGTCAGTACAAATATGATAATGGTCTTAAAATAATGCCACATAATTTACTGATGTTGTATTAACTGCCATGTGTTTAACTTCCCAAATTTCTATAACATTAGTAAGATTTATACCACTAATTAGAGATTTAAGTGCAATTTGACATTTATCTGTACAATCTTCAAAACAAACAGAAGTATCAGAATTATTAATCTTTAATTAAAAAAAAATTTAATATTAATACCAAACAGATAATAAAAATCTTTCATTAAACAAAAAAAAAATATAAACTTATATTATTATACATATGGTATTGATCAGAAAGAATTAATCTTGAATAATATTCAAAACAAACAATCAATTTGAGTCTTTTGGATAGAAAAAATTTCATCAGTTAAAACATTTCTTAAATTCTTTACCAATTTTGGAAAGACATGAATTGCTGAAGAAGCAGCAATACTAAAAGGCAAATTGGTTAAATAATTTTGATATTCAGCTTTTTAAAGTTCTGAAGCTAACATTTCTTGTAATCCATTAAAACATCCTAATAAAGTTGAATGTGAATTCACAAATTTATGAATAATAGCATTGATAGATTTCACACATTGAGTAGAAGAGTAGAAGACATTTTAGCATTAAACTCCTAAATATAAATATTAGTAAAACATTCAATTAATACTATTTTTCAATCTAAACTAACCAACCTAACCCTAACCCATCCTAATCCAAACCCTAATCCTAATCCTAATCCTGATTTTAATCCTAACCCTAATCCTAACTCTAACCTTAACTCTAACCCTAATCCTAACTCTAACCCTAACTCTAAACTAACTCAACTCAACCTAATACTAATTCTAATGCAATATAATAAATATTTACCTTAAAAGTAAAACATTTAGCCTAACGTTTCTTAATTGGATATAAAACATTTTTCAAATATGATGCAACTTCTAGAAAGTTTGTACATAAAGAAATAAATTGTGTTTCAAAAATTTCTTCAAATAATATATTGCAGCAAATAAAAAAATCATTTTTAAATGCAGTGAATTAGAAACCAAGTAAGCGTATTAGATTCTTTTTAATATTCAATGGTATATGAAAGATACAATATAAATATCATGTTATCAGAAAAACAGATTCTATAGCTAGTTCCAATCCAGTATTACAATCAGAAAAAATTGTTTTTGGTGCTAAATTATTTGTTACTGCTAAAAAATTATTAAGAATACACATATATGATGAAGTAGTTTCATCAGACATTAATGCCTAAGCTATCACTCTTAAATGGCGATGTTCATCAACACCTACAAATAAACACAATAATAAATAATATTTATTGGTTCATGCTGTATTATCTGTCAAAATAACATCATGATGCCTTAAATAAAGAGTTTGTTAATGAAGACTCATCCAGAATAGATGAAAAAGATGATTTTTGATATAATAATAAGTTATGAACCATGTATGTAGGATCATCTTCTTTCATTTTTTGTAACTCTTTAAGAAGATTAGAAGCATCATTCTCAGAATCCTGTTCAGAATTTGTATGATTCCTTTAGAATTGTTGAATAGCATTGGCCAAATCTCTATTAAGAAAAAGGTGATCCTTAAATTTATCTTGAAGAAGTTGCCTTAATATGTGTTGATTAATCTCATGAATTGTATTCACATAAAATTTAATTTTATTCATTACAGCTTGAGAAATTTGTCGATAAATATTAGCAAATCGGATTGTTTCTGGATTAAGTAAATGTCCATAATGTATGAGATTCATCTTGGTAATAGAAGGACATTGTAACTTAAGTGGCCAGTACATATTTATAAAACAATTACAGCCAGTTTTGATCAATTACCTATTGCATTGTTTTGAAGGATCTGTTGCTATTTTTTTTGATTTGAATATTCCTATATGTTTACATTCAAATATATACTTATATACATCTCCATTCTTATTCAAGTATTTATCTTAAATCTTTCATATAAAGCCAATCTGTTGTCCATAAGCCAATAATACTAAATTAGCATGGTTCTAATTTTTAAATTGCATTCTAATACTTAATTTGAAAGCCTGGTTAAAAGCACTATTAGGTATAATCAATTTTTCAAGTGATCATCCCTTTGAAATTCCAACATGAAGAGAGGAAGTTTGTTAAACAGATGACCCTTCAGAAGACTCATTCTGATCATTAAAATAATTGAATTCAATGTTGGTTTCATTTCATTATTAAAATCATACATTTTTCATATAAATGATTAAACATTTAACTAAAAAATTTATTAGAAATGTTAGAAATATTAATATTTATAAAATAATGAAAAAAAGTTTAAAGAAATAAAGCAGCTTTATTTACTTCTTTTAATAATATTTTTAAAAATGAAAAGAGCTATCAAAAAAAATTCAATACAGTTTGTTTTAATATTTTTTTTTTTTGGGAAGGAAAAAGAAAAAGGAAAGCCAATCAATTATGAAAGTCTAATAAAAGTTTATATAAATCACATGATCACATTATTAGGATGACATTTAATAAAATCATCAGAAATGATTTGAACAAAACCTCTTTAAAAAACTAATAAGATTATTCTATTAAGTTTACATTTATTTTGAAATTTTAAAAAAATTTTAAAAAATAAAATTTTTCTTTTATTATTAAAGTCTTATTTATTTCAGATAATATCAGGTAAGATTACTTATCAAAACTAGAAAGTTTTATAAATAATGAATATAAAACTATTGAAACTAGTTTCACAAAATTATTCTAAAATATTAAAATTGCAAAACTGTCAAAACTTGCAAAACTATTTTGGTATTTCACATTATTTTTTATAATAATTTATTATGGTTTTGACAATTATAATAAAATTTTTATATTTCATTATATATACTATACAATTATAATTTTCATGAATTAAATTTTAGATTATTAAAATATTTAGCATCTATATCAAAAACTTTATTGAAATAATATATTATTTTCACTATACAAAATACTAATTATAATTTAAGATTTGTTATTATAAGATTATTAAGAATAAAACAATAAGTAATTATTTTATAATAAAAAATAAAAAGCAATTTTTATAATAATTTTGATAAAAAAAAATATATATATTGATTTGATACTTATTTGCTACTATTTGTTTAAAAAATAAATAATATTCAGGCTGTGTAACATAAATGTTAATCTCATTCATAGCTCAAAAAAAATGTAAGTCTCTAGCTAATATTTAGTATAGATTGGGTCTAACTATTTACTCATATATGAACAAATTAATCAAAATAAAATTACTCTTATAGATATTTTTTAATTTTCTACAATCATAATGATTTCCTAAAAAATTTATAAATTTAGATTTTGAAAGTAAATATTAATGATAAAAATTCTTATTATAATTATATAACTTTTTTCAAAATCTTGTTCTAAATTACCTATAGATTCTTTTACTAGTATGTATTTTTAACATCCTATCACATCTTTCAGGAACTCTATTATGGTATAGATAAAAGTTTTAAATATCAAAAAACAGTTAAAGTATTATTCAAATATATTTAATTTATATAAAAGGATCAATCTAATTGTAATAACCTGTTATATATAGTTATATATAACAAACTAATAGGATACATTTTATTGGTTAATGACACTACATGAATCTAAAAAAGAAAATTTACTCTTGAAAAATTCAAAGTACACAAGTTCATGCAAGTTTTGAAAAAAAAAATCTCTTTGCTAATTACTTAATGAAAAAATAGTTTTAGTTATATTATTCAAATGATATATATTTTCAAAGTCCTAGTTCAGTTTGTTTTAGTTTCTGATTATTATATATTTTTGTAATATATATATCACAATTATATGTGAGATTATTAAATAGATAAACTAGATCTTTTTTAGATAATTGTATTTCTGTTTTCTCTTTTATTTCTCTAATTGCTACTTGTACTGAAGATTCTCCTTTTTCTACCTTTTCACTAGAGATTTGCTACATATTATACATTTTTTTATGAGCTTAAATTCATTTTAATAAATATATTTCAATATTATTATATAAGATATTCATGATATAAGTAAATCTTTTTAAGATTTGAATTTATTTTTGTTCTATATAATTAAAGGATTCTTCCAAGTTACTGCTTTGTTAAAATTAGAAAAGTTTATATTATGATACTCTTATTCCCCAAAGATGTATAATTTAGTTTAAAGATTGATTATTTTGTTCTTGAAAATATTTTTCTTCATTATTTTAATTATTATTATTGTTTTATCTATTTCTTTGATTGTTATTTCCTTATCGTGCTCTACAATTACAAGAGATATACTTATTTTTTCTACAGTTAAAATATTAGATATTGTTATTTTGATTATTATTGTTATTATTATCACTATTATTATTATTATTTCTTTGTCTACAATTATAAGCAAAATGACCAGCTTTGCTATAATTAAAACATTCTCTATTATTATTATTTTATATACTATTACTAACTTTCTATTTTGCTTAACTTAATGCTGCAGTAATTTCTTCACAAATTTTTCATTCTATAAGTTGTTCTATTGATTCACTTTTAACTAGTTTTGAAATGTAGCATAAGTTGGTTAAAATATCATCATATTAGTTTGAGCAGATATCATTTTTCCATTCATATTTTGAATATATTCTGGAATTAAAGAATATGCTAAGAGAACTATTCTAATAAAGAATGCTATTTTTAATGCTTGTACTTTTTCCATTGCCTTTTCAATAGTATCTGGCATTGCTAATTGTACAAATTCAGGATATAATCCTTCAATAAATTCATGAATTTTATCCATATCTATCTTAACTCCTATAGAATTAATTCATTTTCATAATTCTTTTATTATAGCAATATATTTTTCTACAGTTTTTTCAGGTTTTTGTTTTTTATTTTTTAATTAGTGCTTTTATTGATTAAATTTAAAAGGATAGGTAAATGCTGTTCCTTTTAAGTATAATGATACTAAAATAATTCTATGTCCTTTTGGAACTCAATTAACATTGCAAGTCTTTTTAAAAGCTTCTAACCATTTAATTGGATTTTGATTTCCTCCTCAAAATTCTGGAAAATCTACTAATCTACTTTCCTTTAGTTCTTGATTTTGATCAAGAAATTGTATAACTTTTTCCATTAACATGCATTAGTACTACTATTTCCTTATCTACTTGTCCATTTTTTTTATAAGATAAATTATTACTAAATTGATTTTAGTTAGAAGTACCTGAAGGATTTTCAAAAGTATTAAAAAAATCTAAGAAATTATTAAAAAATTCTTCTAATAGATTTGAATCGGAAGGATTTTGTGAACTATCAAAAAGATTTACAGAAGATTTAAATAGACTTTTTGGTATTTTAAAAGAAGTACTTTTAGTTAGTTTACCAGAAATTGTCTGATTTTATCCAAATGGAAAAGAATAATCTTTATATTATTCTTTCTGCTTTTCTAGTGCTATAGTAAATTTCTGTGAAGATGCTTGATAAGTAATATAATCTTCTAACATTTCATCTATCTGCAATATTAAGTATATGTATGAAGTTTCTGTTTTTGTAATTGAACTAAATTTGTTTAATTTTTTACTTTCTGGTAGATTTTTTATAACTGTTGAAACTAATGAACTTGTTGTTATTAATTTATTACTTTCTGATTCTGAATTATTAAAACTTTTATTTTCATTTGATGGATTATTACTTTAACTAAATATAATTGCTATGTTGATAGAAGAAGAATTTGATAATGAATCTGAATAAAAAGCTTTCCAACTATAAAGTCTATTTATTACTTCCCAATAAAATTATAGATTTTTAATCAATATCTCAAAATTAGGTAATAAAGGTTAGAAATTGCTAAACATTACCTGGATAATTGTCACCTGAACGATTATTACCTGAGTTTTTTTTTCAAATATGTCACATGATATATAGGCTGATTTTTTTAAACTTGGCTAATTTNTAAACTTAAATTTTATCACAAAAGATTTTAAAATTTTTTTTTTTTTGCAAACATATTTATTTAAAATAATTCTTATCTAATAAAATTTTTTAAAATTTAAAAGTTACATATTTATGATTTTATTTATTTTTAATGAAGTGATACAAATAAAAGAAACAATAACAATAAATAAAAAAGATAAGTAAATTATAATGATCAAGAAGAAAGATGCTAATAAAAAAATAAAATAATAATGGAATAATAAAAAAGTAATAGTTAATAAAAGGGAGTAAAAAGGAGTAATGGAAAGTGATGGAAGATAAAAAGAAGTGATGAGAGATAAAAAGAAATGATGGGAGACAAAGAGG